>CM066043.1:162199659-162484659 GCA_033557465.1 Ichthyophis bannanicus | reverse complement strand
GAGAGCCACTATCTTTGCGCCAGGCAGGCATGCTACCAGGCGATCCTCATATTCATCAGCCACCCAGCATCTACATGCCTAATGATCAAATTGCCAACTATAATGGCCATCTTAACCCTTCTTTCATGTGCACATGGCCCTGGAGAAACCTCCTCAGTGCAAGAGGGTTTTACATCATCTGGAGGACAGGTCCTAGCTACAGGATCACCTCCTGTCACACCAAGGTGATGCTCTCCTTTCATGTGACACCTCTCCTCCATGGCAACTGAGAGGCTGCCATACTGAAGGTGGGACTTCAGTACTACATCCCTGTAGGTCTCTTCTATATACACTGCTGTTTCTTCCTTATGTCTGCCACTCTAGCCTCCAGAGATTGAACTCATTCCCTGAGCACAAATAGCTCCCTGCACCTAGTGCACACGTAAGACCCCTTACCAACTGGGAGACAATCGTACATGTGACACTCAATGCAAAAGACTGGATAGCCCCCCTCTCACTGCTGGACCGCTGTCTGCATCTAAGTTTTAATGTTTTGTTTAGCTATTTAAGTTGTCTACTTACTTAAATTTGCTAGGGATGCTTGAAATAATACAACTGTACCTAATAAGATTAAAGGACTTAGTTTGCCTCAAGATTAATCAATCTATTCCTAGTGAGGATAACCAGCTGAACCTGAAGTGAATTTGACCACCTCTTCCCCTTTAATAGGTTTAAGAGCCTATAAAGCTAAGATTATGCCTGGCGTGGATTGGAGTCAGGGTGGGTGGGAGTTAGGGTGAGTGGGAGCGAAAGAACAACTTGCTACTCAATGCCCTGACCTCTGCTTGTAAGGTAATCTCTTAATTTCTTGGATGATTCATACAGCTCTTGGTTTGATGGAGAGAGATTTCAAATTGCCCCTTTGACCTGTCACTTGGCTTTAACACCTATCTAAAACAGTTTCACAGGTCTTTTGCCCCATAACTGGAAGACCTCTTTGTAAAGGTCTCTAGAAACAATTTCTTTCTTTCTACTCAAAAAATATCTACCTTTTTCCTCCTCCTATGCTAAGCTATACTTTAATTTGATTTAAATTAAAAGTTCTGTAGGGGTACTGACTGAGGTTTAAATTTAAGCTAAAAGCTCTCTGGGGCTACTGAGCCCTAAGTGAGTTAGCAAATACACTGGATTCTAATACACAGATTTATCAGCTTTAACCCAAAGAATTCCCTTTTCCTCAAGATTTAGAGAATTTCCCAAAAGTAAAGAAATACTTACAAGTACAGATTTCTTTTCATCAGTAGCAGTCCCTTTTGGTAGTCGTTCAAGACTAGAGAAGGACAAGGAGCAGCTCACAGCACGGTCGCTGGATCCTCCGACTGGTTGGATATCCTTACCCATAGTGCCATCCATCACCTCCTGGCCAGAGACAGGCAAGCCAGACTAATTACATCCCCTGGCGGAGAGGGGCACAGGCCTTCCAGGGATGACTCAGAAGCTGCCATGCAAGAAGAGCAGAGTTCAAAATCCATAGAAGAGGCACATCACTTTCCACAGGTTGAACGTTTCCTGGAAGACATAGAAAGTTAAGGCAAGTATCACAACAGCGCATGCTAAGCCCATAATGAACCAAAGCTGTGCGTTAACTATGCTTTTATTGCAATACTTGTTACAAGCGCTAGGGTAGAATTGCATTGGAGCCGCTTGGGCGGAATACGCATACAGACTGCACGACTGCCAGGTGCACAATAGGAGAAAATACTACTAACGCATGCAGAAAATGGTGAGGAAACCCCCACACTGCGCCAGCAGTCCCCCCAAAATTGCATCACAGGAAGACTGAATCGTGAGCCCCCAATAACGACAATGACAAGGGTCAAGCCTCAATACTCAACGCCTGAGAGCCCAAGGCAAAGAATCCGTGCTGGGCTGAGCTCTACTCCCCTGAAACTGTTTTACTGGCTTTGCAGCACTGCGTCTAATGTGGTTGGCAGGCACATCCCTCTGAGAACATTCTGCAATCTTCAGAAAAGAGCAGGGGGGAGGGCAGAGGAGGAGAGAGGGGGCACTGAGGTTGTGTGAGACTGCTCCATTCTTCCATAGCCTTCCAATTTCTGGCTGCTCAAGAAGCTCTTATAATGATAAGCAAGTGAAGCAGAACCAATTTTCTCTCCTCCTATGGCTAACAAAAAGATTGCAGTCTAGTGGAGTCTCTCATGTCATAAGTGAGAGTGTCACCCTCAAAGTGGTTGTTTACAAATGTTTAATCAATCTTTTCCTCTTGATTTTCAGATTTTCTTCAGTGAGGAGAAAAAGCGTAATTACTCACCTGTAACAGGTGTTCTCCGGGGACAGCAGGAATCAGTCCTCACATATGGGTGACGTCGGCACCGACGGAGCCCTTGTGGAAACATCCCCTCAGCTTTCAAAGAAAGCCTTTGGGATATGCCACCATGCATGCGTGGTCCTCTTCCCACCCAAGGGTGCAATCTTGCTCAGTCAGATGACATAGTTAAAAGAGGGCAAAAAAATAAAGATGGTAAAGGAGCAACTTCAAGGGGAGGAGGGAGGGTTGTGAGGACTTTCTTGCTGTCCCCAGAGAACATCTGTTACAGGTGAGTAACTATGCTTTCTCCAAAAAGAAGCAGGAAGTCAGACCTAACATATGGGACTCCCCAGCTACAGGCTATTGAAAGCCCATAACAAAAACGCAGATTCCCTCAAGGGGAACCGTGAGCAGCAGCAATTAAGTCCATGTCCACAGACCACAGTAGGACCCCTGTGTCCGATGAAAGCCAGCATTCCGATACCTGAACACAGAAGGGTCGGAGGGCAGGAGTTGCCTAAACCCAGAAGAGATTAAGGAGCACAGCCTAGCTGAAGGCACTGTCCCGTCGGGACTCTCTTTCCAGGCAGTAATGGGCTGCGAAGGTATGGACTGAAGATCAAGTGGTGGCCCAACAGATGTCCGCCATCGGGACAAAGCACACGTTTGCCACCGAGGCCGCCATGGCCCTGATATGGTGTGCCGTGACATGTCCATCCAGCAGGAGCCTCGCCTGCTCATAGGTGAGGGCAATACAGTCCGCCATACAGGTGGACAGTATATGCTTGGTCACCGCCTCCCCCAGCCTACTGGGGTCATAGGAGATGAAAAGCTGAGTAGTTTTGCGGTGGCCCTGAATGCTTTGGATATAGAAGGACAAAGCCCTCTTACAGTCCCAGGTGTGAAGGACTGTCTCTGCCCTACTGGAATGAGGTCTCGGAAAGAAAGTAGGGAGTATTACTTCCTGGTGGAGATGGAAAGATGATACTACCTTCAGAAGAAATTTAGGGTGTGTGCAGAGCACCACTCTGTTCTTGTAGATCCTGGTATAGGGCGCCTCCATCACTAAGGCCTGAAGCTTGCTAATTTTGCGAGCACAGGTGAATGCAAACAGGAACGCCACCTTCCAAGAGAGGTAGCATAGGTAGCAAGTAGCCAGAGGCTCAAAGGGCGGGCAAGTGAGCTGCCCCAATAACACATTGAGGTCCCATTCGGTTGCCAGAGGGTGAACCAGGGGCTTCAATAAGAGCAGACCCCTAAGAATGCGGGTAATCAATGGCTGGACAGAGAGAGGCTTGCCATCCACCGGGTGGTGGTGCGCCACCAGGGCACTAAGGTGCATCCGGACGGAGTTAGACTTGAGCCCGGATTGCGAGAGGTGGAGAAGGTACTGTTACACCAAACCCACTGGGCAGAATGGGTCCACCCCGTGCTCAGCACACGAGGCGGAAAACCTGTGCCATTTGAGGGCATACGTTTTTTTAATAGAGGCCTTGCAAGAGGCCAGAAGTATCTCCTCTACCTCACCTGGGAGGTTGAAAAGGGCTAGGGGCACCCTTTCAGCAGCCACGCTGTCAGCGACAGGGACCCCAGGTTGGAGTGCAGAAGAGAGCCCCCTTCCTGAGATAGGAGTCCCGGAGAAGTCTCCAACGGGATGTGGGTCTCCACCATTAATCAGAGGAGCAATGGGAACCACGGTTGCCTGGGCCACCAAAGGGCTATCAGGATGAGCGAGGCCCTGTTGCAGAGGATCCTGAACAAGGTGTTGGCAATCAGCAGCGTGGGAGGGAAGGCATACATGAGGCCCTCTGACTATGAGACGAGAAACATGTCCACTGCCATCCTGGAGGGGTGGGCCTGCCGGGAACAGACACGGGACAACTGGAAGTTGTCTGGGCTGGCAAATAGGTCCATCATGGGTTTTCTCCTGATCTGGAAGAGCTGGTCGGTCACCCTGGGGTCCTGCTGCCACTCGTGCGGCTGGAGGACTCTGCTCAGCCTGTCGGCCAGGAGGTTGTTCTGGCCTGGTATGTATACTGCCCACAGGACAATACCCTGTTGGATTGCGTATGAGCAGAGGACCACTGCCTCCCGATAGAGGGCACAAGACCCCATGCACCCCTGTTTGTTCACAAAGAACTTGCACCTGGTTGTCTGTCTGGACCAGCACCGGCTGGTGATGCAGGTGGTGGCAAAATGCTTGCGAGGCTAAGTATATCACCCTCAGCTCCAAGAGGCTGATCTGCAAGGTGCTTTCACCTGGTGATCAGCTGCCCTGGGTGCGGAGCTCCCAGTAGTGGCTCCCCAGCCAAGCAGGGATGCGTCCGTGGTGAGGACCTTTAAGGGACTCAGGGCCTGAAAAGGCATGCCCGCCTCGAGAGACTGCAACCAGACCAGAGAGTCTGCCAGTTGGCGGGTTACAGAGACTCTGTCTTGGAGGCGCCCCATTGCTTGAGTCCACTGGTCTCAGAGACACGATTGTGCTGCCGTCATGTGGAGGTGGGCGTCTGGGGTGACATGGACCATGGAGGCCATGTGCCCAAGAAGGCGCAGAAGAAGCCAAGTGGGCCAGAGGGGCGGTACTGTATGTCTCGTGCCAGAGTCCTGAGACGGTTGGTTCAGTCCCTGGGCAAGAAAGTCTTTGACTGGAGAGTATCCAGCTTTGCCCCAATGAACTCCAGACATTGTGTAGGGAGGAGGTGGGGTAGTTATGAGAAAAGCCAAGTGCTGAAGAACCAGAAAATAAGGGGTAGGTGTCTGAGTTAGGTGGAGGAGGCAACCCTCCCTGACCACCCAAAGTGCCGAGGAGTTAGTGGTGATGGTCAACCACCTCTGGGCATAGTAGGCCAGATGTCTCCCTGTGGGCTGATCTCCTTGGGGTAGAGAAGCTATGCTCAAGGAGTCACAAACTCCCCCCCTGGCTGGGCCAGAGCCGGTGCCTCGGGTTTTGGAGCCTTCTGCTTAAGAGGGCCATGCCATTGTCCCTTGGCCTGCTGACCCTGTTGGGGAGCTGGGGAGGCGTGAAAAGGTGGGTATTTTCTGTAAGCAGCCCCTTTCCTCGGGTAGAAGGACTTTTTACCCGAGCCCTTCCATCGGGAAGGGGCAGCGGTCTTTTTTGAGAGCCTGGGCCTCGTCATGAACTCAGTCTTCAGCTCAGCAGCCTTGTCGGTCATGGGTTTGCCAAAGAGATTCTCTCCTTGGCGCCGTGCACCGCTGCCCTATTCGAGCCGCCAACTCGAACATGTCAGAGGCCGCCCGAGACATAAACTTGGAGCACTCACGGACTGCCTTGGCCAGGTGAACCGCTGCAGGGGTTCCTCAGAGAGACCAGTTGAGAGCCTGGCAAGTTCCTTCGCCAGGTCTCTCAGGTGCATGCCCATGTACAGCTGGTAGACCTGGATGCAGCCGATGAGCATCGAGCCCTGGTAACACTTTCTGCCGAGGGCATCCAAGGGTGGGCCTCCCTGCTGGGGGGCACAGAGGAGTGCGTCTTCTGGCTTTTCAGCCAACGCATGGCCGACCATCACCATGGAGTTATGCGGCAGTTGTAATTTCTGGAAACCCGGGTTCTGGCGGACTTGATACATTGAGTCGAGCCGTTTGCTCACCACCGGCACCGACGCCAGTGTCTCCCACATTCAGAGCATCAGCCGTTCCAGGATGGGAGGGATGGGCACAGTGAGCGATTACCTCGGAGGAGCCTTGTACTGGAGGATTTCCAACTCATCCACCTGAGGGTCCTCCCTCAGACTCCATAGGGAACGCCAGGGCCTTAGACATATCCTTGATAAAATCAAGGAAGCCCATATCCTCTGGTGGGGACCGCCATCGGGGCTCCGAGATGGGAGAGTCTGATGGGACGTTGCGGTGGTGACGGGTATCGGGGGACTCCTCATCCTCTTTCTCCCACTCGGAATATCCATCGAGGACTCATAGGAGGGCTGCTCCATGTGCCTCGGGGCTCCCAATGCTCTGTGGGCCGGTCCCTGGCACACTTGCCGGGGATGATTGCAGTCCTGTCGAGCAGGAATCGGATCAAGACCTCGGCCGAGGATCAACTCGAGGCCTAAGGACCTCGAGGATCAGCTCAGCCTCCAGGAATGTCTTCGACATCAAGGACCTGGTGGTCGGGGCGGATGAACCGGTTGTATCGGACAACAGCACCCGCTGCTGGTCCATGAAGGCAAACTGCACTCCAGAGCTGCCATTCTGCACTCCAGGCCAGAAGGCTCTGCAGTCTTTGGCGCAGGCACCAAGGGACTCCGGCCCGGCAACCGCTCCCCCTAAGGGGAATCCTCAATGAAGATGGTGTTTGGGGACAGAGGCCAGTACGAGGTAGAATCCTTCTGGAGGACCTTTGCAGGTCACTCCTTCTCCGAAGCCTTGGAAGAGCATCTCGGACTGCAGGACCTGGCCCAGGGGGCACCCGGCCTGTCGGATTCATGCAAAGACGCCCCCTTCAAGGGATTCTTCTTCCTGGGTTCCCTTGAGTGAGATCCCCTTTCTGAAGACCCATGGCAGGGCTTCGGCTCAGAAGGCTTCAGACCTGGCCTTTGGAGGCATGAGGGACTCAGGGAAAAACGTTTCATGCTATTGCTGGCAGCTCTTGAGAGCCTGGCTGGACATCCTCTTGCAAAGACCGCATGCTGCCGGGTCATGGTCTGGCCCGAGGTAGAGGAAGCAGCAGTCGTGTGTTTCAGTCGAAGACATAATTTTAGAGCACCGATCACACTTCTTAAAGCCACTGGTAGCCATGGGGGAAAAAAGTACCCCTGCAAGGTTGAAGACTGGGAGAAGAGGCACAAAGATGCCAGAAAAATAAAGAAATGAAAAATACAAAAATAGACCCGAACTCGACGCTGAGGCAGCGAGGTTAGGTGGCTGGAAGAGTACCGGTGTGATACCAGAGGCAAGTATGAAACTCTTGAGAGAAAAAAATCAATTTTTTCCCGGGACAAGCCAAACGAACGTCTGAAGGGCTCCGTGGAAAAAAGGAGACTGAGCAAGATGATACCCTTGGGCAGGAAGGGGACCAAACATGTGGTGGCATCTCCCAAAGGTTTTTTTTTTAAAACTGAGAGGATGCTTCTGTGATGGCTCCGTCAGTGCCGACGTCACCCTTATGTAAGAACATACTTTATTTATTTATTTATTGATTGAACGGTTTTATATACCGCCTTTCAGAAAAATCAAAGCGGTTTACATAGAACAAAACTTGAACATTACATTGAAACTTACTCAAACAATTGAAATTACAGTGAACATTAAATTGTATATAATAAAAATGGTAATTTGAGGGTTACAATGCTGAGTAAATGCTGATTAGGTATATAGATAGTTTAAACATATATACAGATTTAAATATTTACAAATTTCAAAAATCTTATCTTCCTGCTTGTTCCCGGAAAACCATCCACCATCTGCTGGAGACAAAGAAATACTGAAGTAACCTCTGGTGGCTGAGGCAAATTGAGGCATGGGAGTGATGTCAGTGAAACCTGGGCCTTTCATTGGTTCTTTGTCACTGGTAAGGGAACACAAACTACTTGCCTGGACTGGTCTAGCAGGACGATATGGAATTACTCTTTCTCCAGGAACAAGCAGGAAACAAGTTCTGATGTATGGGACAACCAAAAAAAACACAAAGGGAGAGAGCACACTCGCAAGGAACAACAGGAAACAGCAAAGTGAAGTGTTTATGATGGTCATAGGTGCTTTATTAAAAGAAAATCCCATTATTCTTTCTCCAGGAACAAGCTGGAAAATATTCCTGATGTATGGGACTCCAGAGGTGTCGGAAAAGGTTGAACCACACTGGCCCTGGCCCACCAAAAATCACAACATGGTAGGCAGCAGACTGCCCATGGGGATTCCATCCCCCGTGGGCAGAAGAAAAGCCCCTTCCTTTCTGCCCGTGGGAGATTGGATCCCTGCAGGCAGACAGGAAGGGTCTTTGCTGCACTCGCAGCTTCTCTTCTTCTGCCCGCAGGGGACAGGATCCCTATGGGCATTCTACTGCCTGCAACGAGCAGACAGGCAGGGTTTTTGCAATGATCACGGCCAGCAGGGATCCCATGCTCCATGGGCAAAAGAAAAGCCATGATCGCGTTAAAGAGCCTTCCTGTCTAAGAAAAGGAAGAGTCTCTGCCCACAGGGCGGAGCTTGGGTCCCCCAAAGAAAAAGCCCTTTAGCTGCCCATGTGGGACTCCCTAACTACAGGCTACTTTGAACAAAAAATATGGAATAAGAGCCCAACAGGACAACATACTATTTTTTGTTAGCAACAAACTTTTATACTTTTTGTTTAAAGGTAGCCTGAACTGAAAGAAATGGGCCTAGGGAGAATGGAGTTGGATTCTACTCCCCAAACAGTTTCACGATTGGTCAAAACTGCAGTTGCACTGGGAATCCCCTTCCAGGCAGTAGTGAGATGTAGATGTGTGTACAGATGTACATGTTGCAGCCTTGAAAATCTCTTTCATGGAGCCTGAGCACAAGCAGGCCACCAACACAGCCATGGCTCTGACATTATAAGCTGTGACATGACTCTCAAGATGTAGGCCTGCCACGTGGGCATAAGGGAAAGAATGCAATTTGCAAGTCAAATTGCTAAGGTATGTTTGCAGACAGCAAACCCTGGATTGTTGGGATCAAAAGAAAGAAAAAGCTGGATGGACTTTCTATGAACTTTTTTTTAATGAATTTTCAATTACAATTCAAGTTGTAACTCTTGTACAGAAATATAACTTTTGTCAAAAAAAGAAAAAAAAAAAACAATGCCAAATTATATCAATAAATCCCAGACAAAAGAAACAAAGTCCACCTCAAGAAGTAAGCCAAATTACAAATGTCAAAATAGCGTCATAGCACCCAGGAGACCAATAACCCATCACAAAACCCCATATACAATAGCAAGCAAGTAAAGATTAAACACTTATAAACACTGCATTCTCCTTCCCAGAAAGAAAAACCTCTAATTGAGCAGGATCTAGGAAAACAAACTTATCAGCTTGGTATTGCACAATACATTTACATGGATATTTCAAGGAAAAAGTAGCACCTGGGGCCAAAGTCCTTGGTTTCAAACTCAGGAAATCTTTTCTACGCTTTTGAGTAGACCTGCTAACATCAGGAAAATTGTAAATAGGAAACCCACAAAAATCCACACTCTTCTTAGAGAAATACAATTTCATTATCAAATTTTTGTCAGAAACTAAAAGAAAAGAGGCAATTAATGTGGCCCGTTGTGGAACAGTATCAGCTGTCGAGTCCAAAAAAGCCGAAACATTTAAAGTCTCTAACTGAGCCCCTTGAGCAGAATCATCTTGAGAAGAAACCTGAGACTTGGCCCCAACAGAACATAATATATACGGTACTACAAAACTTAATGAGAAAATTATGAAAATTATCCCAATCAAACTGACTTTAACAGAAAACTTCAGAGGGTATTATATTTTAATGATTAACGTTGTTGCACGGATGTTGTCTCAGACTATTCGGCTGTGAATTACTGGATTAGAAGAACTCGTCATTAACACCAGCTCAGCCTTAGTACATCAATGACCACTTCTGGCAATTATGAAAACTTTCCTTTTACCCTCTCTCTTCTTTGTATCAAATTTCTAATTTCAACAATTGCTTGTACTTGCACTTAACTTTATGTTTCTTCTAAATATATTCCAATATGCCTTACAACTTGTGACTAGCACTTAGCTTCATGAGTCTTCAAACGAATCTGGTACAGATGAATCTTCCTTATCCGACGCCTCACTTACAACGTCGTGAACAGCGTTTCACTCAATGAATGAGGTTCTTCAGGGAATTTTTAGTGGTGCATATAGTCCAAACATTAACTGAAAATAGAAACTCACATTTAAAAACTTATTAGCTGTCCTAAGTCTAATACAAATTCTTATTAAAAACGTTTATAAGCTACTACATACCCAGTAGGGACTTTCATTCCACTCAACTTTCTCTAGCAGACTTTTTGGTAGTTTTTATCAGCAGCCATCAGCTGTTATCTTCTCTTTTCAGCCTAGAGAAACATTGCGCATGTACTCTCTCTCTCTCTCGATACCGTATTTTATAGTCTCCACCCCCTATTAGCTAATAGACTAACTTAATTCACATGCTCCTTCCTCTTTGAATCAGTGGATCGGTGATCAGTTTTTTAGCTGCAGTTTCCCCATTCTATCTCTAAATTTAACCCATTAGGAATTAGTGTCTGTAGTTGGAAAATCCAGCGTTGTTCATGAATAAGTAAAGTTTTTGCTAATGACTTTCCATATTTGGGGACTGAAACTTGTTCTATGCAAAAACATCGTAACTGCTCGAAACTATGTTTCAGTGCTTGACAGTGAGAAACCATCGGAGCTTTTTGTACTTCATGTTTTAATCGGCTCTTGTGTTCTGCCATGCGAATCTTAAACATCCTGCTGGTTTGACCTATATAATATAGGTCACACGGGCATACTATGGCATAAACTACATTCTGTGAATTACAATTGGTATATTGCCGTAAAACATGTTTTTGTTTTATGGCAATATACCAATTGTAATTCACAGAATGTAGTTTATGCCATAGTATGCCCGTGTGACCTATATTATATAGGTCAAACCAGCAGGATGTTTAAGATTCGCATGGCAGAACACAAGAGCCGATTAAAACATGAAGTACAACAAGCTCCGATGGTTTCTCACTGTCAAGCACTGAAACATAGTTTCGAGCAGTTACGATGTTTTTGCATAGAACAAGTTTCAGTCCCCAAATATGGAAAGTCATTAGCAAAAACTCTACTTATTCATGAACAACGCTGGATTTTCCAACTACAGACACTAATTCCTAATGGGTTAAATTTAGAGATAGAATGGGGAAACTGCAGCTAAAAAACTGATCACCGATCCACTGATTCAAAGAGGAAGGAGCATGTGAATTAAGTTAGTCTATTAGCTAATAGGGGGTGGAGACTATAAAATACGGTATCGAGAGAGAGAGAGAGAGTACATGCGCAATGTTTCTCTAGGCTGAAAAGAGAAGATAACAGCTGATGGCTGCTGATAAAAACTACCAAAAAGTCTGCTAGAGAAAGTTGAGTGGAATGAAAGTCCCTACTGGGTATGTAGTAGCTTATAAACGTTTTTAATAAGAATTTGTATTAGACTTAGGACAGCTAATAAGTTTTTAAATGTGAGTTTCTATTTTCAGTTAATGTTTGGACTATATGCACCACTAAAAATTCCCTGAAGAACCTCATTCATTGAGTGAAACGCTGTTCACGACGTTGTAAGTGAGGCGTCGGATAAGGAAGATTCATCTGTACCAGATTCGTTTGAAGACTCATGAAGCTAAGTGCTAGTCACAAGTTGTAAGGCATATTGGAATATATTTAGAAGAAACATAAAGTTAAGTGCAAGTACAAGCAATTGTTGAAATTAGAAATTTGATACAAAGAAGAGAGGGTAAAAGGAAAGTTTTCATAATTGCCGGAAGTGGTCATTGATGTACTAAGGCTGAGCTGGTGTTAATGACGAGTTCTTCTAATCCAGTAATTCACAGCCGAATAGTCTGAGACAACATCCGTGCAACAACGTTAATCATTAAAATATAATACCCTCTGAAGTTTTCTGTTAAAGTCAGTTTGATTGGGGTAATTTTCATAATTTTCTCAGTAATTTATTACTCTAAAACATGACCCAAGCCGCTTGTGAATCTACAAAAAACTTAATAGCATCCACATCCTGTATCAATAATGTTTCTTTAAGATATCTTTGCAACAATATCAAAGGAGAAAGGTAATGGGTACGAGGAAAATTAATAAATCGCAAATTCTTTGCCCTTGCTGTATTCTCCAACGATTCCAATTGATAATGAATCACGGAACTGTCCCTAACAGACGAAGAAAAAGCAGCTTGAGCAACAGCCACCTGACTCTCTAACTTATTAACAGTCAACTTACACCTAGATATGCTAGCCTCCTGCTCGGTGAACTTAGCCACCACATCATTAGAAAACTGTGAAATCTGGGCAAGTGCCAACCGCACTGTAATCTCCGTATGGGTGACCACCTCCCAGATATCACGCAGTGATATATTATTTGGAGCAGCCAAAGTCACCGCAGGTGCCTGAAAAGACAACGGAACAGGCATAATTACATCTAAAGTGTCCAACTGAGAGGAATCTTGCTGAGTAGGATGAGATGCAGCCCTAACCAAGCCTTCCTGGCACGAGGGAACCGCGGACTCTAAAGTACCTTGCAAGCTGGGTGGGGTTAAACCCACCAATAGAGAAGACTTGTCTGAGTTAATACTCACATTTCTAAAAGAAATAATTGAGTCCCCCACAGAAAGATTAGAGGAAATTGCCTGCAGATGATGATCCATGGGCCCAAAGATTTTCACAGTTTTAACCGCAGCCACCAGCAAAGACCGCTTCTTACGTTTTCCCATAAAACACAAACACAGACTCCGAAGGGGCTCCAAAGGGGCAGGAACTGCCTGCCCCTTCAGTCACACGCCCATGTACCGCAGAACAGTAAGTTCTTATTATGGCAGTAGGAGGGACGTCACAGGAAGCTCCTCCTCCTCCAGCTACCTGCTCTCCCCGACTGCACAACAGGTAAGCAGATAAAAAAGAAACAGCAAGAGATGACAATCCCCTTTCTATGGACGTTTGAACACTCCAGGTAGAAAGCTAAGGCTCAGTTGCAGTCCAACACATGTAGCGCAGCTTCCCCTCTGTGAGAATGGGTTTTGGGAAGAATGTTGGAAGGATGATTGGTTAAGATGAAATTCTGTAACCATTTTCAGAAGAAATTTGAGATGAGTATGAAGAGCCATTCTGTGACGACACTTTGTATAAAGGTGGTTAAACCACAGGGCCTGAAGCTCTCTCAGTCTGCGTGCTGAAATGACCACCACCAGAAATAAAACCTTCCAGGTCAAGAATTTCAAAGGTCAGGTTTTGAGCAGCTTGAAAAGAGCTTTCATCAGCTGTACAAAAACCACATTGACATCCCAAGATACTTTGGGTGGCTTATAGAGAGGTCGGAGCAGAAGAAAGCCCAGCATGAAGCAAATAACTAAGGTCTGTACAGAAATGGGTTTACCCTCTATCCCCGAGTGATCTGCTCCAAACTGCACGGAGGTGAACCCTTATGGAGTTGGACTTGAGTCAAGACTCAGAGATGTAATAGGTACTCAAGCAGTGTTTGTGTGGGATAGGTGAAACGATCTAGGGAGCATTGCCTACACCAAACCTCTTCCATTTGCATGAATATGACTTTCTTGTTCATGCCCTCCTAGAGGCCAAAAGGACGCTGGTGACACCAGCCAGCAGACTGGGCAAATAATGTTAGCCTCTCAACATCCAAGCTGTGAGAGCCAGGGACTTGATGTTGGGATGCAATATCACTCAGTCCTGCGATTTCAGATCTGGTGCCTCCCCAAGCCAAATTGGTTCCCTAATCAAAAGTTCCAATAAGGAGCAATGAGAATCATTGTACCTCTGTCTTTTCTGAGCTTCATAAGATCTTGGCTTTGAGAGATATTGGAGTATAATGATACAGATGACCCTTCCCCCAATCAAGGAGGAAAGCATCCAATGCTAGTTTGCTGTGTGCCCCTACTCTGGAGCAGAACTAATCTACTTGAGCATTCTAAGTTGTGAAAACGTCTATCGAAGGGGTGCCCCACTTTTAAAAGATATTTCCCTCTCCATCCCTGTCCAGGATCCATTGATCTTGTTGGAGGATTCAACTCAACTCAGCTTGTCTGCCATAGTGATTGATTACCAGGCAGATAAGTAGGTTTTAACTCCATCTTGTAAGAGATGGTGAAATTCCACAATCTGACAGTTTCCTAACACAGGAGGTACGAACAGGAGGTACAACCCTATTCCTCTCTGTCTGTTGATGTAAAACATGGCTACCTGATTGCTTGAATTAGTACAATTTGTTTGGACAACTGATCTTTGAAAGCCCTTAGAGCATTTGCTATAGCTCTTATTTCCAAGATGATGTGATGGGGACTTTCTTGGAGGGACTAAGTTCCCTGAGTGTGGAATCCATTGAGATGAGCTCTCCAACCCAGCTTGGATGCATCCATCTCTACAATTTTTGAAGTAGAGGAATTTGGAAGGGAAGACCTTTTGACAGATTGTCTTGAATATTCCACCAGGCCAGAGACTGAATGAGTGGATATGCTGCAACCCTATCAAAATCATATAACAGACCAAGAGAGTTATTCTCCATTGTCAGAAACCTAACAAATAATCTGAAAACTTCTAGAAATGAAATCACTGACATCTCGGTACAAACTTTAGCTAACCACTACCAAAACAAAGCAAAAAAACCCACAATGACTATAGACACTACTAACTTATCACACCAGCCTTTAGACGAATGGTCAGATTTTCACCCCATATCTAAAGAGACATTAAAAAATATCATCTCCAGTCTCAACACTACAACTTCTTACCTTGATCCATGTCCAGTAACATGGATAAAAAACACACTCCCAACATTATTATCTTACATTCTCCCAATAGTCAATCTCTCACTAACTCAAGGTTACCTCCCACCTGCACTCAAACACGCACAATCCTTAAAAACAGCAAACTTGACAAAACATCTCCAGTATCATACAGACCCATCTCTAGCATACCCTTTTTGGCCAAAATAATTGAAAAAGTGGTACAATTACAGACACAGGAATATCTAGACTCATACTACCCACTGGATGAGCAACAATATGGATTTCGGCCCTGCCATGGAGTTGAAACACTCCTAACAGTTTTAATTAATGCGCTCCTAAGAGGGATTGACAATCATAAACAGGCTTTCATTCTACTATTCATTGACATATCAGCCGCATTTGATAGTGTACACCACACAATAATGCTCAACAACTTGAGACAAATAGGCATAAACTCCACAGTACACAAATGGTTCACTTCCTATCTAAATAACAGAATGCAAAATGTAAGAATTGGTAATCAAACCTCTTCTATATATAAACAAGAAATTGGTTTATCTCAAGGCTCAGCGTTATCAGCTCTACTTTTTAATATTTACATAAAACCTGTATGCAACATCTTTAAAAAATTCGGAGTACAATATCATCTTTACGCAGATGATATTATGATGTATATTCCATTTACGATCCCCAATCTACCGTTACAACTCCTGTCTGACTGCTATAATGAAATCACAACTTGGCTAAAAGCACAAAACCTCCACATAAATCATGCTAAAACTGAAGTTCTAATCGTAACAAAGAATCAATCATATACCCCCCCAACCCACATAACACTACAAAACCAAGAAATTAAAATAAAAAACGAAATAAGATACCTAGGTGTTATATTAGACACACACCTTACAATGGAAACCCACATTAGCAATACCATAAAGAAAATCTATTTCAAACTCAAAATCCTCAAACAACTACGCCCTCTAGTATTTTTACAAGACTTCATAAATATAATCCAGGCCACCATTACTCCCCACTTTGACTTTGCCAACCTAATTCTAATAGGTATATCAAAACAAAACATTAAACGAATTCAATTAGCACAAAATGCAGCTGCTAGAATTATACTGAAAGTAAACTCTCTCCAACACATAACACCAATACTAGCATCTCTCCATTGGCTACCAATACAAAGCAGGATAGTATACAAAACAATAATAACCTCATTCAAAGCCTTATACGATATGGCCCCAACTACACTATGCAATCTAATTTGCAAAGAACCTTCTAAGCCTACACACAGAAAAGGACAATTAAACAAACTAAAGATCCCAAAAGATTTCACAAAAGCACATAAATTAACAAACAACAGAGCCTTTTCTCACATAGCTCCAACTATCTGGAATTCCCTCCCGGAGGAGCTACGAACACTAACTGAGATCATAGAATTCCGTAAAAAATTGAAAACTTACTTATTTACCAAACACTACAACAACATAGATAATACTTCACTTGATTTAGATAAAGGCTAAACAGGTACCAGTCTGTATCTAATAAAAACCTTCCCATTCAAACGGATAATAAACATAGTTGAAACCATATGATGACCCAATCCCTTATGACCTAATATTTCTACATGTATATAGTTTACTCTATTCTGTATTGTCTTACACTGTTTAGATAATACTTTGTTTAGTTAATTACTTTGTTCTATAACACATTTGTTGCATTGTTACTCATTGTTTTATGATATGACGTTCCATGTAAAACAAACCTGATTTGTTAATTGTTGTTTATTGTAAACCGCAACTGAACTCTGGAAGATGCGGTATATAAATGTGTGTTAAATAAATAAATAAAAATGGTCTCTGAGATTCACTGTGGCTTCCTTCCACTGAGAATTCAGTGTCTACTGAGCTTGTCTCATATGGAGATGTGCCAAAGGTTATATGTACTGTTAACGCCATATATAGTAGCTCTCCAGGACCCAGCAGGAAGTCAGTCCTCACATATGGGTGACGTCTGCGCCGACGGAGCCCCCGTGCAGAGCATTTCCCCAGCTTTCAAAGAAAGCCTTTGGGAATTGCAGCGCGCATGTGCAGTCCCCTTCCCGCCCAAGAGTGCCATCTTGCTCAGTCTTCTTTTTTCCGCAGAGCCCGACGGACGTAGTTCGTTTTTCGCCGAGGAAAAAGTTGATTTCCCTGTTTTTTGTTCTTCTTCTTTGGTTCGACGCCGGATCCTTTTCCCGCCTGGGCCCGATACGCCGGTATCGAGCCCACTCTCTATTTTTCGTTTTTGTCCTTCGAGGCTAGCGTTCGCGCCATTTTTCTCTTTTCACTAGCAGCCCTGTCTTTTGACCTCACAGGGGCCCTTTTTCCCCCGATGGCTGCCAGCGGGTTTAAAAAGCGTGATCGGTGTAAGAAACTTATGTCTCTTACCGACACACATGACTGCTGCCTCCGCTGCCTCGGACCCAATCATGACCCGATGATCTGTGGTCCGTGTGGCAAAATGTCCTCAAAAGCTTTGAGGAGTCGGCAGCACCAAAAGGATAGAATCTTCTCTGACTCCGCGTCCGGACGGGCCAGGACCTCGTCAGAGGCTTCGACGTCTCGGGACTCCGGCCCCGAGCAGCGTCGAGGTTCCTCTGAGCGGGGGTCTCCTTCGCGGGAGCAGTGCAGGAAGAAAAAACCTGAGAGGGCGGCGTCGGTGGACACTCCTGGTTCCTCGAGGACCAGGTCTCATAGCCCCGATAGCCGTCCCGGGTCTTCGGAGTCGAAGAGGCCTGCCAAACAACCTTGTCTCGAGATGGAGTCTCCTGGGCACGTGAGTACTGTAGTCCTCATGGACTCTCCTCCAGGGGAGCCGCCGTCGGAGCCCGGGTCGGGGGCTGCTGGGTCTCCTGAGCTCGGACTCAGGTTGACGGCCTTGGAGAGCAGCGTCGCTGCCTTCATGGAACAGCAGCGGGCATTGATCGCCGGTCTCACCGGAGCATCTGCCCCGATCACCGGGACATCGACGTCCAAGTCGACCCCGGAGGCCGAGCCGATCCTCGAGTCCATGCGGGCTCGAGTCGATCCTCGGCCATGGTCTCCCTTGGCCTCCTGTTCGGGACCGAGGTCGTCGACGCCGGTACCCTCGGCGTCGGGGCGGAGGGCATCGGTGCCCGCCCGACTGGAGCCGCTCGATTCCTCCTCCAAGGAGTCGGGCTGGGAGACGGAGGACGGAGAGTCACCCGATACCTATCGGACTTGGTGTGTCCCATCGGACTCACCGGAGTCCGAACCTCGGAGACGATCCCCACCGGAGGATACCCGGTTCTCGGATTTCGTGCGGGATATGGCCAAGGCCTTGGCATTCCCCGCGGATCCCGAGGAGGAGCCTCGAGCCCCTCCAGTATGACTCTCCCCTGAAGGAGAGTCAGAGGAGGAGCGTAACTCTTGCAGGTGCACAGGGGAACAAACGGAGCAAGAGCAAAAGCAGGTTTGGATCAGACTGCTTTATTGAAGGTGGGACCACCTTCAATAAAGCAGTCTGATCCAAACCTGCTTTTGCTCTTGCTCCGTTTGTTCTCCCCCGAAGGAGGCCTTTACTGTTCCGGTTCCTCCGATTCTGGAGCGGCTGCTCTTCCGCATGTGGGAGACCCCGGCCTCGATGCCGGTGTTAAGCAAGCGGGTCGATTCCATCTATCGAGTCCGCAAGAGCCCCGGGTTCCAAAAGGCACAATTACCGCACCACTCCATGGTTGTGGAATCGGCCATGCATCAACTGAAAAGTCAGAAGATGCACTCCTTGGTGCCTCCCGGCCGGGAGGCCCAGAACCTGGATGCCCTCGGTAAGAAGTGCTTCCAGGGCTCTATGCTTGCTTGCCGTGTCCAGACATACCAGCTCTACATGGGCATGTACCTCCGAGACCTGGCAAAAGAGATTGCCGGGTTCTCTGCTGGTCTCTCCGAGGAACCTTTGCAGAGGTTCCAGGCCTTGTCCACTGGTATTCGAGAGTGCTCGAAGTTTATCTCTCGAGCAGCCTACGATGGCTTCGAGGCTTCGGCCCGAGTAGCCGGGGCCGGCATCGGTGCCCGCCAACAGGCTTGGCTACAGTCATCCGACCTCGAGCCATGGGTACAGGACAAGTTGGTCGATGTCCCCTGCCGAGGTGAAAACCTTTTTGGCAAACCCATGGCTGAAAAGGCTGCTGAACTCGAGACAGAGACTCTCACCAGGACTAGGCTGTCCAGGAAAACCTCTGCCCCTTCTCAGAAGAAGGGCTCGGGAAAAAAGACATTTTACCCGAGGAAGTCATCTGCCTATAAACAATACCCTCATTAGCAGGCCTCTGCAGCTCCCCAACAGGGTCAGCAGGCCAAGGGGCAGGGTCATGGGCCCCATAGGCAGAAGGCCCCCAAGCCACCAACACCGACCCCTGCTCAGCAGGGTGGGGGCTTTTGACTCAGAAAGCATAGCCTCCTCTCCTCAGCTGGCTCATATCAGCACAGAAGGCCGGCTGGCCCACTTTGCCCACAGGTGGTCAGCCGTCACATCTGATATCTGGGTGCTCCATATAGTCCACAAGGGCTATCTTCTCCATTTTCACCAGGTACCTCCCTCCTATTTTCCAGGGGAGCCTCCAAGACTCCCTCTGCACAGGGACCTACTCCTTCAGGAGTTAGCAAGTCTGCTAAAGGACCAGGCTGTGGAACCGGTGCCCCACCACCTGAGAGGTCACGGCTTTTATTCCAGATACTTTCTGGTACCAAAAAGAACAGGAGGCCTCAGACCCATCCTAGACTTGCGCAACCTCAACAAGTTCCTGGAGAGGGAAAAGTTCAAGATGCTTACCCTTGGAATCCTGCTGCCCTACCTCCAGCAGGGAGATTGGCTATGCTCCTTGGATCTAAAGGATGCTTATACTCACATCCTTATTCATCCAGACCACAGACAATATCTCAGGTTTGTTGTGGGAGGAAACCACTACCAGTACAGAGTACTACCCTTTGGCCTAACCTCTGCCCCCAGGGTATTCACCAAGTGCCTGGCGGTGGTGGCGGCCTACCTGAGGCTTCAAGGTCTTTTAGTGTTCCCATACCTGGACAACTGGCTCATAAGGGGCCAGTCAAGCCACCCTTCGCACTGTGGCTTTGCTTCAGCACTTGGGGTTTGTCATAAACTTCGCAAAGTCCACTTTGCTCCCGTCCCAGAACTTGGAATGCATAGGAGCAAGACTGGACACTCTTCAGGCGAGGGCTTTTCTGCCCGTGGACAGAGCCCACAGATTGATGGGCCTAGCCAGGCAGTTTCACAGCAATTCTCTGGTCTCCACCAGGCAATTCCTGAGGCTTCTCGGCCATATGGCTTCCACGGTTCATGTAATCCCCAATGCCCGCCTGCATATGCGGCCTGCTCAGTGGAGCCTTCGAACTCAGTGGCATCAGGCCACGGGAAGCCTTGCAGACTCAGTAAGAATATCCGCCCTGCTTGTCTCCTCTCTACAATGGTGGCTTCATCTTCCGAATCTGGTGCTTGAAATGGTCTTTCAGTTCCCTCCGCATTCTCAGGTGCTGACGACAGATGCTTCTCTTCAAGGTTGAGGAGCGCATTGCCAAGGGGCATGAACTCAGGGTCTCTGGACCCCTTGGGAGGCTGCTCAGCAGATAAACTTCCTGGAGCTATGGGCGATACGCCTAGCTCTGAGGACCTTCTCCCATCTCACGTCTCACCGGTCTGTACTGGTCCAGATGGACAATCAAGTTGCCATGTTTTACGTGAACAAGCAAGGAGGCACAGGCTCCTTCCTTCTCTGTCAGGAAGCACAACGGCTGTGCTCCTGGGCCGTCAATCACGGAATCCCTCTCAAAGCCATCTACCACCCAGGTCAAGAGAATTACCTGGCAGACAGACTGAGCAGAATCCTGCAACCACACGAATGGAGGTTGAATCCATTGGTGGTTCAGCAGATCTTTCTCAGGTGGGGCCTCCACACCATGGATCTTTTCGCCAGTCCTCTGAACCGGCAACTCCCGAGATTCTGTTCCAGACAACCGCATCCTCTCAGAGTAGCAGCGGATGCGTTTCTGATCCCGTGGTCCAAAGGCCTACTGTATGCGTTTCCTCCCACGCCACTAGCATCCAGAACACTCTTCAAAGTCCTCAAGGACGGGGCCTCGATGATTCTGATAGCCCCCAGGTGGCCGAGGCAACCGTGGTTCCCACTTCTGCTGCAGCGGGCGGTGGACACTCCTATTCCTCTGGGGAGTCAACACGATCTCCTGTCTCAAGAACAGGGATCTCTCTTACACCCCAACCTCCAGTCCCTTCATCTGATGGCCTGGCTGCTGAAAGGGTAGTTCTGGCTCCCCTACTACTGCCTAGAGAGGTGGAGGACGTAGTCTTAGCCTCTAGAAGGCAATCCACCCGGAAATCCTACGCTCTTAAGTGGCGTAGATTCTCCACATGGTGTGCTCAGCACAGCGAGAATCCATTCTCGTGCTTGGTAGCGGTAGTATTGCAATATTTGCTTCACCTTTCCAATCTAGGCCTTAAGTCCAATTCTGTCAGAGTTCACCTCAGTGCTCTCTCAGTGCACCACTCGCCGGTGGATGGGCGGCCTCTTTCCAGCCACCCTTTAGTGGCTCGTTTCCTCAGAGGCCTCCTCCTGCTTAAGCCTCCTTTACGTCCACCGGCCCCTGCCTGGGATTTAAATGTGGTCTTACAGCGGATTACTTGTCCGCCATTTGAACCTATGGCTACCTGTCCTCTCCGTTTTCTGTCCTGGAAAACTTTGTTTCTGGTAGCTCTTACCTCTGCTAGGCGAGTAAGTGAGCTTCAGGCGCTGGTGTCTGATCCCCCTTACACTAGGTTCTACAGGAATAGGGTAGTCTTACGGACTCACCCCAAGTTTATCCCTAAGGTTGTCTCCTCTTTCCACCTCAATCAGGAGGTGGTTCTTCCGACCTTCTTTCCCAGGCCGCATGCCAACCGGGCTGAGATGGTTCTGCATACCCTGGACTGTAGGAGGGTGCATCGGAGGGCTGTTCAGCTATTCGTTTCTTTTGACCCCAATAAATTGGGGTTACCTGTCTCCAAGTGTACTTTGTCCATATGGGTCGCTGACTGTATCGCCTGGGCTTATGGGGCAGCCGGCCTCTCGTCGGAGGGTCGAGTCACAGCTCATCGTGTCAGGGCGAAGGCTGCGTCAGTGGCTCATCTCCGCTCTGTTCCGTTGGCAGACATCTGCCAGGCCGCTACTTGGTCTTCAAGCCAGACCTTTGCAGCCCATTACTGCCTTGAGAGGGAGTCCCGCAGGGACAGTGCTTTCGGACAGGCAGTACTCCACAATCTCTTGGGGTTTAGGCAACTCCTTCCCTCCGGCCCTGATGTTGGGCTACCGGTCGGGGGCGTTCTCAGAGAAGATTCCTTCCTTACGTTCTGACGCTCTAGAGGGAGCTCATTTTTTCGGCTTGGGGTCTCCGGTAGCCTTAGCTGGGGAGTCCCATATGTGAGGACTGACTTCCTGCTTGGGCCTGGAAAAAGAGTAGTTACTCACCTGTAACAGGTGTTCTCCAGGAGCAGCAGGAATCAGACCTCACATATGGGTTATGTCGGCGCCGACGGAGCCCCCGTGCGGAGCATTTCCACAGCTTTCAAAGAAAGCCTTTGGGAATGCAGCGCGCATGCGCAGTCCCCTTCCCGCCCAAGGGTGCCATCTTGCTCAGTCTGATGACATAGCTAAAAGACAGCAAAAAAAGAAACAAAATAAATCATATGACTGCAATTCCAAGGGGAGGCGGGAGGGTTGTGAGGACTGATTCCTGCTGCTCCTGGAGAACACCTGTTACAGGCGAGTAATTACTATTTCTCCAGGACCAAGCAGGAAGTCAGTCCTCACATATGGGACTCCCCAGCTTAAGGCTACTGGAGACCCAAAGCTGAAAAATGAGCTCCCTCTAGAGCCTCAGTGTGCAAGAAAAGAATCTTCTCTGATAACGTCCCCGAACGGTAGCCCAACACCAGGGCCGGAGGGTAGGAGTTGCCTAAACCCCAAAGAGATTATGGAGTACCACCTGCCTGAAAGCACTGTCCCTGCGGGACTCCCTCTCAAGGCAGTAGTGGGCCCCAAAAGTCTGGCTTGAAGACCAAGTAGCGGCCCGGCAGATGTCTGCCAACGGAACAGAGCGGAGATGAGCCACTGACACAGCCTTCGCCCTGACACGGTGAGCCGTAACTCGACCCTGCAAGGAGAGGCCGGCTGCCCTGTAAGCCCAGGCGATACAGTCGGCTACCCATATGGACAAAGTACGCTTGGAGACAGCCAACCCCAACTTATTGGGGTCAAAAGAAATGAACAGCTGAACAGCCCTCCGGTGCTCCCGTGTACTGTCAAGGTAGACGGACAACGCCCTCCTACAGTCCAGGGTATGCAAGACCAGCTCAGCCCGGCTGGCATGTGGCCTGCGAAAAAAAGTTGGAAGAACCACCTCCTGATTGAGGTGGAAGGAGGAGACAACCTTCGGAAGGAACTTAGGGTGAGTCCGTAAGACTACTCTGTTCCTATAGAACCTAGTATAAGGTGCATTTGATACTAGGGCTTGAAGCTCACTCACTCGCCTTGCTGAGGTAAGGGCTACCAAAAACAACGCTTTCCAGGAGAGAAAACGCAGAGGGCAAGTAGCCATAGGTTCCAATAGTGGGCAAGTAAGCTGTTGCAAGACCACATTTAAATCCCATTCAGGGGCAGGTGGACACACTGGAGGCTTAAGCAAAAGCAGGCCTCTGAGGAAGCGAGCCACCAAAGGATGGCTTGAGAGAGACTGACCCTCCACTGGGGAGTGGTACGCTGAAAGAGCACTAAGATGAACTCTCACAGAATTGGACTTAAGGCCTAGGTTGGACAGATGAAGCAAATATTGCAGCACCATGGGTACCAGGCATGAGAAAGAATTTTCGTTGTGTTGAGTACACCAGGTAGAGAATCTACGCCACTTAAAGGCATAAGACATTCGGGTGGACTGCCTCCAAGAGGCCAAGACCACGTCTTCCACTTCCCTAGGCAGTAGTAAGGGCGCTAGAACTACCCTTTCAGCAGCCAGGCCATCAAATTGAGGGACTGGAGATTGGGGTGTAAGAGAGATCCCTGCTCCTGAGACAGGAGATTGGGTTGCATCCCCAGAGGAAGAGGAGTGTCCACCGCTAGTTGCAAAAGAAGTGGGAACCAGGGTTGCCTTGGCCACCTGGGGGCCACCAGAATCACCGAGGCCTTGTCCCGGATCACTTTGAACAGTGTCTTGGACACTAGAGGAGTGGGAGGAAACGCATATAGGAGGCCTGTAGACCATGGAATGAGAAACGCATCCGCTGCTATTCTGAGAGGATGCGGTTGTCTGGAGCAGAACCTGGGAAGTTGACGGTTCAGAGGATTGGCAAAGAGATCTATGGTTGGAAGACCCCATCTCAGGAAGATCTGTTGAACCACTAAAGGATTCAACTGCCATTCGTGCGGCTGCAGGATCCTGCTCAATCTGTCCGCCAGGTAATTCTCCTGACCTGGGAGATAGACCACTTTGAGAAGAATGCTGTGATCGACTGCCCAGGAGCACAGTTTCTGTGCTTCCTGACATAGAAGGCAGGACCCTGTGCCCCCTTGTTTGTTCACATAGAACATAGCAACTTGATTGAACCAAGACAGGCTGGTGAGAGATGAGATGGGAGAAAGTTCTCAGGGCTAAGCAGATAGCTCTCAGTTCTAAGAGATTGATCTGCTGTGCGGCTGCCCAAGGAGACCACAGGCCTTGAGTACATGCTCCTTGGCAATGTGCATCCCAACCTTGAAGAGAAGCATCGGTTGTCAGCACTTGAGTGTGGAGGTGTCTGAAAAAACACAGTGTGCACTAGATTCGGAAGATGAAGCCACCACTGCAGAGAAGACTAGGAGTTTGGACACCCGCACTCTGTCCATGAGGCTTCCTGTGGCTTGGTGCCACTGAGTTCTGAGGCCCCATTGAGCTGGCCTCATGTGTAGGCGGGCATTTGGCATTACATGGACCGTGGAAGCCATGTGGCCTAAGAGCCTTTATCTTTATTTGTTTCTTTATATACCGTACACGCCAAAGACACCAGTGCGGTTTACAAATGGAAATTACACATACCTGGTAATTGTAGTTCCTGGAGGGTCCAGTTTAGTCCTCCACATCCGGGTAGTGCACCTCCTCCCGCAGCCAGGAGACTGGACCAATCAAAATCCTGCCGTGTATGATGTATGCTGTCGGAGCTCCCATCAGCCCCCAGTAAACTAGTAACAAAGCAGACTTAAAGAAGCAACACATGAGACTATTAGAAATACGTATTGAAAACAAACTCGGATCCCTTAGAAGTGTATGAAAATACCGACCCCCTCCCCAAACGAGGAAGCCAGAACACTACATAGCACATCTACCTTCTCCCCAGAAGAAAAAGACAGTCACAACCCTAGCCGCCCAAGGCAAGGGCTGGATGGAAAAAAACAAGAAGGCAAACAGACAGGCAGTTGTGTCCGGGAAGAAGAAGAGAATGAAGAGAATGACGACCGCTAGAATTCCGTACCCTTCGTAATACAAAAAGCGCGCCGCAAGAGTTAACCTGAGACATGGGAGGGAAGGAGGACTAAACTGGACCCCTCCAGGAACTACAATTACTAGGTATGTGTAATTTCCATTTCCTGAGCGGTCCTCCAGTTTAGTCTTCCACATCCGGGATGTAACAGAGCAGTCAACACCGGGCGGGACCTTGCCATCCGGCGCGCAGCACTGACGAACCAAAACGAGAATCCCGAGCGGCTAGCACATCTAACCGGTAATGCTTACTGAAAGCATGCAGCGTGGACCAAGTAGCCGCTCTACAGATTTCCGCAGGCGGAACCAGACAATGCTCCGCCCAGGAGGTCGCTTGAGCCCTGGTAGAGTGGGCCCGCAGACCCACTGGAACCGGCTGATGCTGCAAAAGATACGCTGATGCAATCGCCTCTTTAATCCACCGAGCAATAGAGGCCTTAGCCGCCGCTTCTCCTCGCCTTGCCCCGCCAAATAGCACGAATAAGCGGTCAGTCTTTCGGAAAGACTCAGATACTTTCAAGTAACGGCGAAGAACGCGCCGGACATCCAGACAGTGAAGTCCACCGTTAGCAGCGCTTTCCGGACCGGCCCTCAGTACCGGAAGGAACACCGCCTGATTCAAATGAAAAGGCGATACCACCTTGGGCAAAAAAGAGGGAACCGGCCGAAGCACCACGCGATCCTTAGAAATAGATAAGAAGGGCTCCCTGCACGAGAGCACCTGCAATTCGGAAATGCGCCTCGCCGAACAGATGGCCACCAGAAAAACCGTCTTCAGGGTCAGATCCTTAAGAGACGCTTGTCGGAGAGGTTCAAAGGGTTCGCGAACCAGAGCTCGTAACACCAAGTTCAAATCCCAGGAAGGAACGGACACACGATGCGAAGGCCTCAAACGGAAAACCGCCTTGAGAAAACGCTGCATGTCCGGATGAGACCCTAGGCTAAGACCCAACACTTTGCCTCTAACAAGCGATAGCCGCCAGCTGAACCTTGAGAGAGCTGGCCGCCAGACCCTTGTCAAATCCATCCTGCAAAAAACTGAGTACTATGGGCACGGAGGTCGTCGCCGCCCGGACACCACGCCGGGAACACCAGTCCTCAAAAATTCTCCACACGCGAACATAAGCGAGGGAGGTGGAGGTCTTTCGCGCTTGAAGAAGGGTGGTAACAACCGCAGGGGAGTAACCCCTCTTCCTCAGCCAACCCCTTTCAATGGCCAAACCGTAAGCGAGAATCAATCCACCTGGGGCATCTGAAGGGGACCCTGAATCAGAAGATCTGGCAACGAAGGCAGATGCCAGGGGACCCCGTCGCGCAACCGCACCAGGTCCGCGTACCACGGTCTCCGGGGCCAATCCGGAGCAACCAGCAACACTTGCCCCCTGTGAGCCTCGATGCACTGAACGACCCGACCGATTAGCGCCCAAGGAGGAAAGACATAAAGGAGACCGCACTCTGGCCACGGCTGGATGAGGGCGTCGATCCCTTCGGACATGCGCTCCCTCCGCCTGCTGAAGAAGCGCCCCGTCTTCGCCGATTGAAACGTCGCCATGAGATCCATGACGGGCGACCCCCACCGATGAACTATTTGTGTGTAAACCTGCGGGTTCAGCTCCCATTCCCCGGGGTCCACCCGCACCCTGAGAAAATCCGCCGTCACATTGTCCTGTCCTGCGATATGCGCCGCCGAAATCGCCGGCAGCCGGGATTGAACCCAATTGAACAAAGCCGCCGCCTCGGATTCCAGGGCCACACTTCCGGTGCCCCCCTGGCGGTTGATGTAGGCCACGGTCGCCGAGTTGTCCGAGAGAACCCGCACCGGTCGCCCCGTTACCAACGCTTCGAGGGCAAGCAGCGCGAGTCTCACTGCCCGCAGCTCGAGACGGTTGATCGACCAAGAGGCCTCCAGGAGAGACCATGTCCCCTGAGCAAAGCGGCCCGCGCAATGGGCCCCCCAGCCTGCAAGGCTGGCATCCGTAGTGAACGGAACCCAAAGGGGCGGCTCCAAGGGAAGCCCCTTCCCTCAGGTTCTCCGAGCACAGCCACCACCGGAGCGACCGACGAACTGGCTTCGGGCAGGGCAAGCGCCTGTTCAATGACTCGAACTGGTTCGACCAGCGGCGCAGCAGGGCGCTCTGGAGTGGTCGCATATGAAACCGCGCCCAAGGAACCACCTCCAGAGTCGCTGCCATAGTGCCAAGGAGCCGAAGGTACCACCAGGTGGACGGAACGGGCATCCCTAGGAAAGTGCGCACTAGGCCCCGTAAGGCCAGGACACGGCGCTCCGGCAAGCACACTAACCCTCGCGACGTGTTGAACTGAATGAGGTATTCGAGGGATTGAGTCAGCGTCAAGTGACTTTTCTTTTCGTTGACCACCCAGCCGAGAGATCGCAGAAGAGTAACCACTCTGTCCGTGACCTGCACACTCTCGCCGTTGGACTTCGCGCAAATCAACCAATCGTCGAGGTAAGGGTGAACCAAGATGCCTTCCCGTCGCAGAGCCGCCGCGACCACCACCATAACCTTCGTGAAGGTGCGAGGAGCGGTAGCCAGCCCAAACGGCAGGGCTCGAAACTGAAAGTGGCCCCACGGGAAAGCAAACCGGAGGAACTTCTGATGAGACGTCCGAATAGGAATGTGCAAATAGGCCTCCGAGAGGTCGAGGGACGTGAGAAACTCCCCGCGACGCACCGCCACAATGACCGACCGCAAGGTTTCCATTCGGAAATGAGGGACCCGGAGAACACGATTCACCCCCTTGAGGTCCAGGATGGGGCGCAGCGACCCGTCTTTCTTTGGCACCACAAAATAAATGGAGTAGTGACCGACGCCACGCTCGGAAGACGGGACGGGAATGACGGCTCCTAAGGCTAAGAGTCGGCGCAAAGTCAACCGAATCGCCTGTACTTTCTGCTCGCCTTTGCTGGGAGAAAGAACAAAGGAATCGGGGAGCGGGTGAGCAAACTCCAGCGCATAGCCTTCTCTCACGATCTCCAGCACCCACTGATCGGATGTAATTTGGGCCCAAGAAGGAAGAAAATCGCGCAAGCGACCCCCGATGACTAGACTTCCCCCTCTGGAGCCCGCCTCGCTTCATTGTGGTTTGCGACTAAAGGAAGAGGTCGAAGAGGAGAAAGCTCCCGAGAAGCTTCTGCCCGCTCCTCGAAAACCACGAAATCCTTGGGTTCGGGATCCAAAGCGGCCGCGTTGGGAAGACCAAAGGCGGGAAGAACGAAATCTGCGAAAGTCCCGAAAGAGGTCCCGCGCTGGCGGCACGTTCCTACTGAGCTTAGGCTTATCCTCTGGTAGCCTACCGCCCTTAGACTCTCCGAGGTCCTTAACCAACTTATCCAGGGCTTCTCCAAACAATAATCTGCCCTTAAAGGGAAGTTTACTGAGGCGAGATTTAGAAGATCCGTCGGCCACCCAGTTCCTCAACCAGATAGACCTGCGAGCCGCCACCAAAGAAGCCATGCTATTAGCTAAAGTCCTGATCAAGTCATAATGCACATCTGCCAGGTACGCCGACCCAGACTCCAGACGTGTCACCTCCAACAACCCCTGCTGGTCTAAGCCGGAAGCCGACCGCAGGTGCTGAGCCCAGCGCAAACATGCCCTAGTGACCCAAGCGCCGCAGATAGAGGCCTGCAAGGATAAAACATTGGTGTCAAAGGCCTGTTTCAACAAGTTATCCACCTTCTTGTCCTGCGCATCCTTTAGGGCAGCACTGCCCTCAACCGGAATGGTGGTCTTCTTAGTTACCGCCGAGACAGCTGCATCGACGCGCGGCGACAAACTTTTCCTTGTCTTTGTCGGCTAAGGGATACAGACGGTTCATAGTCCTTATCCCCTTCAGACCGGAGTCAGGCTGATCCCACTCAGTTTGGATCATTTGCTCCACCACTCGGTGCACTGGAAACACCACTTGGGAGTCCCGCACGGCCTGTATGAGCGGATCTTCCAAGCCGTCCTCCTCCATAGGCCGAGCCACAGCTAGATTAAGGGTCTGAAGAGACTCCGTGATCAAGGGTACCAGCTCTTCCCTACGAAAAACCCGAATAATTCGGGCCTGATCTTCCGGCTCTTGAATTTCACCGTCTTCCAACTCCTCAGCATCAGCATCAGGCTCTAGTTCTGCATCACATCCTGCCAACTCAGATCTTCCTGTTCCGGCTCCTGGTCAATGGAACGAAAGCGCTTGGCAGCAGGCTGGGAAGTGCTCCGGGGCTCCCCCGCCGAGCAGGAGGGAAGCAACGCCGGCCATGACTCCGGAAGCTTGCCGGAGCGGCTTAAGCGAAAGGCCTGGTGCATAAGAAGAACAAAATCCGGGGAGAATCCCGCGGATGGGGATTCCGCGGTCTCTAACGAGAAAGTACTAGCCTGCCCTTTAGGAAGGGCCGTCGAACAAGATGGTAGTGGACCAGGCATGGGCTCCCCCTCCGCCAAGACAGGGGGGCCGTCAGAGTCAGGCAGCTCCTTCAACTCCATCTGATGTTCCAAGTCTGAAGAAACGGAGGCACAGCCCCTACATATTCCAGACTCAGCCACCGCTCCCCTGCGCGATCCGCAGATCACGCACTGCGGTTTAGCGGCCATGCAAGCCTAGGAGCTGCTCCAGAAAAATAAATCCTGAGCTATGAATCCCAAAGTAAAGATAAAAAACGCTTCCGTTTTTTTTTTTTTTTTAAAACATCTAGTCAGAATGCTGAGATGTCGGCAGGCAAAATCGCCACTTCAAAACCTCGAAAAAACGCAAGGGAAAGCCGTGCACAGCAGTTCTCGCCGGCGGGAAAAAGAAAAAAACAAAGCTGCAAAATGGCCGCCGGCTTCCTTTACCGGCAAACAAAAAAAGGCGCGAAAATCAACGGAGGAAATAAAAGACAAGCAAACGCAGGGAAATAAAGGCAAATAAAAGTAAATAAGGAAAACACACGATCTCCGCTGAAAGGGCACCCGCCGCAGAGACGGGGCTCCGCCGGAAGCCGGCTCACTGCTCGAGTCGTGAGCGGGAGCCTGTACAGCACCGGACTTACCAGGAGGCAGGCAAAGCTTGGAAGGCACAGAAATGGAACCGCAGGAGCCCAGAGGCACCCAATAGAAAGGAGATGTCTGGCCAAGGCAGCTCTCTTCCCCGTGCAGTCAAGGGGAGAGATGCAGCCTGACTGTCTGCTAGAAGAACTCCGTAAAGAAAACAGAAGGCTAATGCAGCTCTGGCTCCTCACCACCGGCCTGCCCCCGTTTGTCTTTATTTATTTATTTTAATTTAAAGGAACAGCTACCTTAAAAAGAAAAAGGATTACAGGAGACAAAGAAAACCCCCCAACAAAAGACTCTCTAGTGTTGCTCCCCCAAATGATCCTAAGTGAGCCTAGACCACGTCCTCCAGCTGCAAGGAGACTGGACACACTGGGGGCTGATGGGAGCTCCGACAGCATACATCATACACGGCAGGATTTTGATTGGTCCAGTCTCCTGGCTGCGGGAGGAGGTGCACTACCCGGATGTGGAGGACTAAACTGGAGGACCGCTCAGGAACAAGCTTAAAATAAGGGGCATAACATTGCTGCTAGTAAGAGAGGATAGAAGAAACAGAATTCCATTAGTGCAATAGGAAAGGGACAGAGGTAGAGAAAGGAAAGAGAACAGAAGAGTAGGTCAGAGATAGACAGACCGACAAACTGAGGAAAACGAGACAACCTATGAGGGGTCTGTAGGGATGGAGGACTGAAAGGGAAGATCGTAGGTAGTACAAAAAAGGTGGGTCTTCAGACCGGCTTTAAATTTACATAAGGATAATTCAAGACGGAGGGCAGGGGGGAGTGAGTTCCAGAGCCTGGGACCAAGGAAGAGAAAGGCAGAGGAACGGGTGGATTCGAGGTGAGCAGAGGCAGAGGGGGAAGAAACATACAGTTAGCATGGATGGAGCGCAGGGAGCGTTGAGGGGCATGGAGACGGACCAAGTTAGAAAGATAGCACGGGACACCAGTATGTATTGCCTTATGAACAAAAGTGAGGATTTTAAATTGAATCCGGTAGGAGATGGGAAGCCAGTGGAGACCAATAAGAAGGGGAGAAATGTGAACATAACGGGAAGCATTAGTAAGTAGCCGGGCAGCGGAGTTTTGGATAAGCCTCAGGAATTGTCTGGCAGAGACCAGAGAATTGCTGTGGAACTGCCTGTCTAGATCCATCAATCTGTGGGCCCTGTCCACGGGTAAAAAGGCCTTTGCCTGAAGGGTGTCCAGTCTTGCTCCTATGAACTCCATGTTCTGTGAGGGGTGCAAAGTGGACTTTGCGAAGTTTATAACAAACCCCAGATGCTGAAGCAGAGCGACAGTGTGAAGGGTGGTTTGGCTGGCCTCCTGTGGGGATTGACCCCTGATGAGCCAGTCGTCCAGGTATGGAAAGATAAAGAGGCCTTGAACCCTTAGGTAGGCTGCCACCACCGCCAGACACTTGGTGAATACCCTGGGGGCGGAGGTTAGGCCAAAAGGCAGTACTCTGTACTGATAGTGGTTTCCTCCCACTACAAATCTGAGATATTGTCTGTGGTCTGGATGAATGAGGATGAGAGTATAAGCATCCTTTAGGTCTAAGGAGCATAGCCAATCTCCCTGCTGGAGGTAGGGCAGCAGGATTCCAAGGGTAAGCATCTTGAACTTTTCCTTCTCCAGGAACTTGTTCAGATTCTGCAAGTCTAGGATGGGCCTGAGGCTTCCTGTTCTTTTTGGTACCAGAAAGTACCTGGAATAGAAGCCTTGACCTTTCAGGTGGTGGGGCAAAGGTTCCACTGCCTGTTCCTTTACAAGACTTGCTAACTCCTGCAGGAGTAAGTCCCTGTGCAGAGGAAGTCTTGGAGGCTCCCCTGGAAAATAGGAGGGGGGTACCTGGTGGAAGTGGAGGAGATAGCCCCTCTGGACTATAAGTACCCAGGTATCCCTTGTTACGGCTGACCACCTGTGGGCGTACAGGGCCAGCCAGCCTCCTGTGCTGATATGGGCCAGCTGAGGAGGAGAGGCTATGCCACTGGGCAGGAGGCTTGGGGGTTTTCTGCCTACGGGGCCCATGTCCCTGCCCCTTGGCCTGCTGACCCTGTTGGGGAGCTACAGAGGCCTGAAAATGAGGGTACTGTTTATAGGCAGATGACTTCCTCGGATAAAAGGTCTTTTTCCCCGAGCCCCTCTTCTTCTGAGAAGGGGCAGAGGTTTTCCTGGACAGACTTGTCCGGGTAAGAGTCTCGGTCTCGAGTTCTGCAGCCTTTTCAGCCATGAGCTTGCCAAAGAGGTTTTCACCTCGGCAGGGGACATCAACCAACTTGTCCTGCACCCATGGCTCGAGGTCCGATGACTGTAGCCAGGCCTGACGGCGTGCACCGATGCCGGCTGCGGCTACCCGGGCCGAAGCCTCAAACCCATCATAGGCTGCTCGAGAGATAAACTTCGAGCACTCACGAATACCCGATGACAGAGCATTGAACGTCTGCAAAGGTTCCTCGGAAAGACCAGCAGAGAACCCGGCAATCTCCTTTGCCAGGTCTCGAAGGTACATGCCCATGTACAGCTGGTAGGTCTGGACACAGCAAGTAAGCATAGAGCCCTGGAAGCACTTCTTACCGAGGGCATCCAGGTTCTGGGCCTCCCGGCCGGGAGGCACCGAGGAGTGCATCTTCTGACTTTTCAGACGATGCATGGCTGATTCCACAACCATGGAGTGGTGCGGTAATTGTGCCTTTTGGAACCCAGGGCTCTTGCGGACTCGATAGATGGAATCGACCCGCTTGCTCAAAACCAGCATCAAGGCTGGCGCTTCCCACATGCGGAAGAGCAACTGTTCCAGCATCGGAGGAACCGGTACAGTAAAGGCCTCCTTTGGAGGAGAGTCATACTGTAGGGCCTCGAGCTCCTCGGCTCGAGGCTCCTCCTCGAGATCCGCGGGGAATGCCAAAGCCTTGGCCATATCCCACACGAAGTCCGAGAACCGGGTATCCTCCGGTGGGGAACGTCTCTGAGGCTCGGACTCTGGTGAGTCCGATGGGACACACCGAGTCTGAAAGGTGTCGGGTGACTCCTCATCCTCCGTTTCCCAGCCGGACCCCTTGAGGGAAGAATCAAGTGGCTCCGGTCGGGCAGGCACCGATGCCATCCGCCCCGACGCCGAGGGTACTGGCGTCGACAACCTCGGTCCCGGGCGGGAGGCCGAGGATCGACTCGAGCGCGCATGGACTCGAGGATCGGCTCGGCCTCCGGGGTCGACTTGGATGTCGATGTCCCGGTGGTCAGGGCAGATGCACCGGTGAGACCGGCGATCAGTGCCCGCTGCTGTTCCATGAAGGCAGCCAAACTGCACTCCAAGGCCGTCAACCTGAGTCCGAGCTCAGGAGACTCAGCAGCCCCCGACTCGGGCCCCGACGGCGGCTCCCCTGGAGGAGAGTCCACGAGGACTACAGTACTCACGTGACCCGGGGACTCCATCTCCACACGAGGTTGTTTTGCAGGCCTCTCCGACTCCGAAGACCCGGGACGGCGCTCGGGGCTATACGACATGGCCCTCGAGGAGCCAAGTGCGTCCACCGATGCCGCCCTCGCGGGTTTTTTCTTCTTACGATGCTCCCGCGAGGGAGAAACCCCTCTCAGAGGAGCCTCGGCGCTGCTCGGGGCTGGAGTCCCGAGACGTCGAGGCCTCTGACGAAGTCCGGGTCCGTCCGGACGCGGATTCAGAGAAGATTCTTTCCTTTTGGTGCTGCCGACTCCTGAACGCCTTCGAGGACATTTTCCCACACGGACGACAGATCATCGGGTCATGATCGGGTCCGAGGCACCGGAGGCAGCAGTCATGTGTGTCGGTGAGAGACATAAGTTTCTTACACCGATCACACTTTTTAAACCCGCTGGCAGCCATCGGGGGAAAAAGGGCCCCTGCGAGGTCAAAAGACAGGGCTGCCAGTGAAAACAGAAAAATGGCGCGTACGCTAGTCACGAAGGACAAAAAATGAAAAAAGAAGTCCGGGCTGGATACCGATGTATCGGGCCCAGGCTGGAAAGAGAAACCGGCGTTGAACCGAAGAAAACGGGTCCACGCAGAACAAAATCAACTTTTTCCTCGGGTGAAAACGAAACACATCCGTCGGGCTCCATGGAAAAAAGAAGACTGAGCAAGATGGCACCCTTGGGCGGGAAGGGGACCACGCATGCGCGCTGCATTCCCAAAGGCTTTCTTTGAAAGCTGGGGAAATGCTCTGCACGGGGGGCTCTGTCGGCGCCGTCACCCATATGTGAGGACTGACTTCCTGCTTGGTCCTGGAGAAAGCCCAGTAATGTTAACATGGTGCAAGCTGACACCTGCTGACTCATTTGAGTTTCCTGCACCATTGCTGACAGTCAGGATAGCCTAGGGATGTCCAATTCCAGTCCTGGAGGGCCACAAACCAGTCAGTTTTTCAGGATATCCCTAATGAATATGTATAAGAAAAATATCTGGTTTGCGGACCTCCAGGACTGCAGTTGGAGACCCCTGGGATAGACTGTTATATGGAAGGCAAGTTCTCACCTGAGTCGTGTCAAGCAAAGCTCTGATGAATTTCAATTGTTGGGTGGGATGGAGATGGGGTTTTGGATAATTTACTATGAACCCTAGCAGTTCCATCACCCAAATGGCCATTTGTTTTGATTCCAAAACTCTTTCTGGAATGGTGCTGTTGATCAACCAGTCGTCCAAGTAAGGGAAGATGTCCATTCCCAGTCTGTATAGAAACTGCTACCACGGCAAGGCATTTTGTAAGTAGGCAAGGAGCCAATGAGAGGCCAAAAGGCAGAATGTGATACTGGAAGTGTTGTCACTCTACTACGAATCTGAGAGTTCCTGTGACAGGGATGTATCTGTATAGGTATGCATCCTTTAGATCTAGATAGCATAGTCATCTCCTCTTTGAGGATATGTAAGGTACCTAGAGAAATCATTCTGAACTTTTCTCTAATATGTTTAGATCTCTCAGGTCTAGGATGGGATGGAATTGCCTTGTCTTTTTGGTGATCAGGAAATCCCATAAGTAAAATCCTTGTCCTTCTTGCTCTGGTGGAATGAATTAAATCGCTAAATCTTTCTGAAGAGCAGTGTCTTCTTGCAGAAGTAGTTCCTGATGTTGAGGGTTTAAGGATTGAACCTTTGGAGGAAGGCCAACTAGATGCAGTTTGTAGCTGTTTTAGATAATTTGCTAAGACTTAAGTGTCTGAAGTTACAAGGGGTCACACCTTTGGGCAAAAAGAGTGAGCCTTCCACCTACAGGAGAGTCCTCCTCCATGGCTAAAGATAGAGTGGCTACACGCTGTAGGAACCAGTCAAAACCCCGCTCCAGGTTTTGGCTGAGGAGCTGGCTGGGCCTTCTGAGGCTTCTCTTGCTTTGTTTGAGTTTGGAGTGTGCTTAGTTTGGGATAATGAGAACCAAGAAAATACCTACACTTTTGAGAGTAGTAAGTCTTCTTCTGGCTGTCACCCTGATACTTCCTGTGGTAAGTGGCTGGCTCAGACGTGCACCTTGAGAGATTTCAAAGGGTCATGTACTATTTTTCTATGAAGCCAGCCTTCTCTTCAACCTGATCTCCAAAGAGATTCTCTCCATGGCATGGTACATCAGCAAGCTTGTCCTGCACAGACTGTTGGAGATCTGAAACCTGGAGCTAGGCAAGTCTCTGGGTGCCAATACCTGTTGCAGAAGCTCTCGATACCATATCAAAGATATCATATGCCACTGGGACCATGAACTTTGAGCAGTCTTTGCCATGTTTCACCAGGGAACAATAAATACTGTTCCAGTTTCTCTGGAGAAAGAAATTGGGACATATCATCAAGGCCACACATGATGTCCTTCAAGAACATGCCAATGCAGAACTGGTAAAAAGCCATGTGGGCCATGAGGATGGAACTCTGAAAAACTCTCACTGGCTATGGCTTTGACACTGAGCCGTGGATGTGGCCTCCAAGGCGAGATTGTCCAAGCTTTCTTTTAAGGGCAAGCTCCACTTTGGTGAGGACCTGAAAAAGCTTGTTAAGGACTTGGGCAAGACCAATCCACAGCATCTGCTGCAGGATAAGCCAAAATCTTTGTCTAAGTACTTCTCTTCCCGCTTCCAATTCAGGGACTCCAAGTGTTACAGGCCAGGCAAGCAGGACACTCCATTCAACAAATCTTGAGGAGTCTCAGTCCTTTCATGGTGCCTGCAGAACCTGAGACTCCTCCTCCTCCTCCTCCTCCAGATCAGTTACCTACCATCCTGCTCCATGATGGGCAGGAGGCCAATTCTGGGTTGCCTCTGGTGGGTGACCAGTTCTGCCACTTTCACCAGGAGTGGGCTTGAATTACTACAGATCATTGGGTTCTCAACATCATTTGACACAGCTATGTCCTGGAGTGTGCAGAGAGCCTGTTAAGGACACCTTTGTGGTTTCTTCTTGTGGCTCTGCATCCAAGAAGGCAGCCGTTAGAATATTGGAAGCACTCAAACTCCTCCAGGCCATTGTCCCTGCGCCTTCCCTCCAAAAGAGAGAAAGAAAGGTACTTCATTTACTTTATCATCCCCCTTCTTCCTTCCTGGGAAAGGAGGAGTTTCTTCTCTGCCTCATAGCGACTGCATGAGAACATAAGATATGCTATACTGGGTCAGACCAAAGGCCCATCAAGCTCAGTATCCTGTTTCCAATAGTGGCCAATCTAGGTCATAAGTACTTAGCAGTTTCCCCAAGAGACACAGGTTCCACAATGCTTGTACTGGGTCAAGCATTGATATCCTGGGTCCCTTCTTAATAATGGTTTATGGACCTTTCCTCTAAGAACTTGTCCAAACCTTTTTTAAACCCAGCTACACTAACAGCCTTTACTACATCCTCTGGTAACAAATTCCAGAGTTTGATTACACGTTGAGTGAAAAAATATTTTCTCTTATTAGTCTTAAATAGGTTACCCTGTAGCTTCATTGCATGTCCCCTAGTCTTTCTATATTCTGATGATGTAAACCAGTGCTCCCCAACCTTTTTATCGCCGCGGACCGGTAAACGTTTGATAATTTTTCCGTGGCCCGCTTGTTTTAATTTAATAATTTTAATTTAATTGTATTTAAACATGCCTTCAAAATAAAATACAGCTACACCAAAAAATGAATATAAAGTGATTTATTTTATTTAACTCACTAGAATTCCAAATCAATGAGAACCCTGAGCTTGTTTCTTTGCAACGAGACGGTTCCATCTGGGGGTAATAGGAGACAATGACACCCAAAGTGTGTTGCTTATGTCCAGTTTATTCCGTTGTTTTGTTTTGGTTGCTGTCACTGCAGAAAACCCCGCTTCACACAGATAGGTTGTCGGAAATGGTAATAGGGATTTAAGTGCTGTGGTGGCAATCTCAGGATATTCCGCCATGACTTTAATCCAGAACACCGGTAGAGTTGTTGTCTCGAATGTAGTTTTAAGGCCACCGTCATTTGCAATCTCCAGCAGTTGTTCTTCTTCTTGCATAGACATGCTAGATTCACCTGATTTGTTGGCAAATGGGTCGCGGATCTATTCCTTACCAGTTCGTGGGTCTTTTGTGGTTGGGAAGTAGCGCTCAAACTCTTTTAAAAGCAAAGACAGGTGATCGTGCACCAACTGGCAGAATGAATGTTCAAGCTCAGTCTCGCCTAAAATCCCCGCTAATGTCTGAAACATGTCCAAAATGCCTCTGTTCACGCGCCGTCCCCACAACTCCAGTTTGGCTTTAAATGCAGCTACTTTGTCTGACAACTTGAAAACAGTTGTAATTTTCTCCTGAAGGCCCAGATTGAGTTCATTGAGCAGGCTGAATATGTCACACAGGTAAGCCAGTTTTGCGACCCATACCTTGTCACTGAAATGTGCTGCCAGCGGTGACTTCTTTTCTGAGAGAAATCTTTGCAATGGCTCTCGTAATTCAAGTACTCTGGTTAGCGATTTTCCTCTGGATAACCATCTTATTTCTGTGTATAAGAGAAGGCATCTATACTCTGCGTCCATCTCCTCACAAAGCTGCTCAAACAGGCGCGAGTTAAGTGCGTGTGCTTTAATGTGGTTAATAACTTTAACGACATCACTCAATACGCTGTTAAATTCCGGTGACATTTTTCCGCTTGCCAGCATTTCCCTGTGAATGATACAATGCGTAGATTCACTCTCAGGTGCAACCTCCTTAATCCGAGCAGTTAAACCAGACAGTCGTCCGGTCATGGCAGCAGCTCCGTCTGTGCATATGCTGACACAAAAGGACCATTTCAGTTTTCCTGATATATAACCATCCAGTGACTTGAACAGTTCTGCTCCTGTGGTGTTGGTTGGCAAAGATAGTGCACATAACAAATCCTCATGCACATCCTCCTGATATAGATATCGCACATAAACAAGTAGTAGTGCCTTGTTGTCGATATCTGTAGATTCATCAACCTGGAGTGCATACCACGGTGATGTATTAATCCTCTCCAACAATTGTGCCTCAATGTCTCCGGCTATTTCCTCAATGCGCCTAGTCACAGTGCTAGCTGACAAAGGCACATGTGCTACCTTTTCCACAGCAGCCTCTCCTAGAAGTTCACGGCAAATGTCTTTAGTGGAGGGCAAGATCAATTCTTCACCGATAGTAAATGGCTTTTTAGCCTTAGCAATGCGGTTAGCCACCAAATATGATGCTCTCAGTGCATTCTCCTTTATTGATGTGGTGGCCCTCATAAATTTCTTCTGTGCTTCGTGCTCCCGTTTTTTTCTTTCAAAATACTCCAGGGGCTTGTCTTTTATGCCAGGGTGCTTGGCGGTCAAGTGGCGAAGCAGTTTTGAAGGTTTCATTGCCTCATTAGAGAGCTTCTCGCCGCAAACTATGCAGATCGGTTTTGGTGCGTGGGAATCACCTGTCCCGATAAATCCATATTTCAAATAGGACTCATGGTATTGTCTGTTAAAGGTTGCATATTTCTTTGATGTTGAAGGCTCTTCTTCTGTCTGTTCACTGGGCCTTTTTTTCTTCCCAAGAAAACTTTCTAACGATGTCTGTTTCATACTCATTTTTACTAATTTGTCCTCAGTCCTCCCGCGGCGCCTCCTCCTCGACCAATGGCATGGGGTTTGCCTTTCGGCCAATCAGGAGGCAGGAGGACCCACAGTGAAATTATTTAAAGTTCCTCGGGCGGCCCGGTACCGTTTGATCCACGGACCGGTACCGGTCCGCGGCCCGGGGGTTGGGGAACACTGATGTAAACAATCGATCTATGCTTACCCGTTCCACTCCATTCATTAATTTATAGACCTCTATCATATCTCCCCTCCGCCGTCTCTTTTCCAGGTTGAAGAGCCCTAACCTTTTTAGCCTCTTTTCATAGGGGTATCCTTCCATCCCCTTTACCATTTTTGTGGCTCTTCTCTGTACCCTTTCTAATAACGCTATATCATTTTTAAGATACAGCGATCAGAATTGTACACAATACTCAAGGTGCGGTCGCACCATGGAACGATACAGAGGCATTATAATATCCTTTGTTTTATTTTCCATTCCTTTCCTTATGATACCTAGCATTCTATTTGCTCTCTTGGCTGCTGCTGCACACTGGGCTGAGGGTTTTAACATGTTATCCATGTTTATAACAGTGGCCAAGCCAAATCACAACTACTTGTCAGGATCCTAAAAGGTAGACAGATTTCATGCTTCTTATCCCAGAGGTAAGTAGTGGATTTCCTCAGTCCACTTTAATAATAGTTTGTTTTTTTCCTCCAGGAACTTGTCCGAATTTCTCTTAAATTCTAACAGCTTTTATTACATCCTCCACAATGAATGCCAGAATTTGATTACGCGTTAAGTGAAAAAATATTTTTCCCGATTAGTCTTAAATATACTACATTGTAGCTTCATTCTATAACCCCTTCATTGCAGAGTCAGTTCAAGTAGTCCTTCTGGGCTTGTGGAGTCTTCTTTCCAACTTGATTGGTCTGTGCCCAGACGAATTTGGCATCTGGAGTGGATAATGAAATTCTGGATCTTTCTGTCACACTGCAGGCAGAATCCTGCCTTTTGTCTGGGACATCTTCACAGGTGAAAACAAGGGGCCTATTCATAAAGTGTACTACACAGTTAGTGCAGGAATTAGGGCATACTGTTCGCATATGAGTGTGCTGACTGTCATACCAACACAGGAATAATTAATACACACTAATTTGCATGCTAACTGCATACTGTATTATGGAGTGGGAACTGGGCAGGTTATAGTCAGAGACTGGGCATGGACTGTACATTCAGTATTTTACCACATTCTGTCATGGTTGCTGATGCTCAAGGTGCTAAGTGCACCTATGCTATGTTCATGCATTTACTACAGCACGCTGCTTAAAAAAATCACCTGCAATCAAAATTTCAAACTCCCCCACATCAGCATGCCCACCTCTCCATCCCTTCCCCAGACACTTACTGGTGGTATCCCTAGTGGGTTAGTGGGGGGAGGCAGAAGTGATCATGGACACTCAGAAAGAGAAATGGCAACTCTGTTCCTTAGCAATAGTCTTGCAGTAGTACCACTAGGGGTCAAGTGCTATACACATAGTTTTGGACTGACAACCTTACATTGTCCTCACTCCACTCTCTGCTATATAGATAGTGGTGGTGCAGTTAGATGAATTTTCAGCCCACTATTAATGGCTGAAAATCTATAGCTATGGAAGTTATACGTCTACCAGCTCCCGGTAAATGGAACTTCTTTTGATACCTGATCTCAATGATTTTATTAGAAAATAAAAAAAACGTGCAGAATCAATCGAAAGTATACTACTGCAACATTGTGTACTATCATTTTAAATTCTACATTAGCTTGGATTGTTTATTTCATGTAGGTAAGAGAGGCTCATGGATGGTGAAGCCAGGCATCATTTTCTCATTTGAAGTGCAATTTTCACAGAAATGCAATATAGGATTTATATCACTATGCTCACAGATTATTAAAAAAAAATGGATTGATGGTGCTATGTACCAAAATCATATTCTTTGCAAACAAAGTCTGGGGCAGAAAGCTGAGTTTCTTATCTGTAAAGGGGGTTCCCTGTAGATAGCAGGGGAATACAGCCACACTTGATGATGTCATCTGGGTGTATCCATTGTATGGTGCTCTTCTCTAGCTCAGGGAACCTTTTTTTTTGAGGATCTCAGAGCATGTGTGGGTATTCCCATGTTGGCAGTTGGCTTCCTCCTCTTCTTCAGTCTATATCGTGGGTGAACAAGAGGGGAACATGGGCCAGGAAGCTAAAGGCTGCCCGTGGAGATCCCATCCCCCACAAGGTAGAAGAGACATGATCGGGCCTTCAGATGGAAGGGAGGGGGAGTGAGGCAACAAAAATTTAAAGGGGCAAGTCTAAAAAAAATAGATGGAGAGTGCTAAGAGGTAGGGAGAAAGGGAGAGAATACAGAGGGGTGGAAGGGGAGCGGGAAGACAGTGCAAGGGTTGGAAGTTAAAGGGGATGAATAAACACAATCTGTATCTACTAAAAGGTGCATTCTCTCCCCACCCAAAACACACACAAGCACCCCACCTTCACACGTGGGCACACAAACAGGCATTGCACCTCTGCACAAGAGCACACACAGGCACATCACCTCCGCACCACACACACCAGCATGCCACCTCCACACCAGACACAGGTGTAGCTTAAAGGGTCAGTAGGGGTGGTGGGAGAGGGAGGAGTAGGGATGGGGTGTCACTGTCTTCTGCTGGCACTGTGCAGTGGCTCATTAAAAGCCTGATTTATTAAATTTTTCCCCCATAGAAAATAGGAAAACAGTCTTAGTAAATCAGGCCCTAAAAACCTAAACAGAAGCTGCAATATATCTTTTGCAGGGGTGAGGATGTGCACTGTGACCTAGGTTTCAGCGGCCGGCTCCTAGATTTTTAGGTTGGCTCTTAGATTCCAAGAAAATTTGTCAAGGCCTGCTATAAGGCAAATAGGTTTTGGAGGACAGACTGTCTGAAGGCACTGTCCTATAGACAGGAGTGATCAAGGTCGTATTGGACAGTGAAGATATGTACTAAGACTAAGTGGCTGCCTTGCAGATGTTTGCAATGGAAATGGAGTTAGAGTGGCTGTGGCTCCAAAGCGGTGCACCATAACATTGCCTGGAAATGGGAGCCTGGCTCTGGCATAGCTGGAGCTGATGCAGTCAGAGACCCAGTAAGATGTGGTGCATTTGAGTCATAGCTTTTCTATTTCCCACTTGGCTGGCATGGTCTAGCAGGATGATCTGGAAGATAAATTTGTATTTACCTTATTTCCTTTCCTGGAATCTTTCTAGAACACTCCAGGACCCATCCTAGGGGCTGTATTGCTGCCTCTACTCTTGTCTCAGATCTGGTGTATATACAGTAGTTAATGGTGTTTGTCCTCTCTTTGGGAGTTCTGGATCTTGTTCCTCCCAGGGCTGCCCTCCTTGGGATCATTGTTAATAGGGTGTGACTTTGGAGCTTGTTCTCAAAATACTGCAGAGTACCCCTAGCTGCATCAATTCTCATACTAATGATGTTGTCACTAGGAGTTTTGTTTGTTCTGTCTCCATCACTTGTTAGCAGGAAGAAACTGCCCACTTGTCTGGACTGGTCTAGCAGGACTCCAGGAAAGGAAATGATCAGGTAAGTAAAATTTCACCTTATACCTTAACTAGATTTGCAGGGACTTGGCAAAGTATGTTAATGGTATGTGCTTGCTTGTAACTGAATGGGATTCTACTTTTTGCAACCCATGAGTCATAGTCTTTACCTCCAACATAAGCAGCAAGAATAAAAGAAAAACGTTTATGCTGGTCAGTCAATACCTATTCTTTTGTTCTATTTTTAAATATAGTCTTTGTGAAAATCAAGTCTATAAGAAGTGCTGAATTCATTTCTGGTAAAAGGTATTGTTACAGTCTTGCTATTGTACTTTCAAAGCACCTCAAGGTAGCTGAATTCTATGACGGATTCAAAATTGTTCCTTAAAAAGGTAAATGATAATGTTGATTGCCAAAGTGAATTATTATAGACAAACTGCACCTAATACACAACACATAGATATTAACTTATTTGGAGAAATTACAAGAATTCCTACTATGAAAGAACACAGGTGTGTTACAGAGTATAGGCTGACATCTAGTGGCAATTCTAAAAATACAAGTAATTGGACTGAATTCTCATTCCCAGTCTTTATCTATAAACATATCCACTCTTCTTTTCTGAAATGTCTTCTGAAAATCCTCATCAAACAACTTAAGATCGTCTTCATCCTTAAAAACACCCTAAAATTAAATCAGAAAAGGTGAAATTTATTTTGAAGTAATATGACAAACTGAACTACTTTATAAAGTTGTTGTTAGGACTTGATTAATTAATTTCTGCTCAAACTATTAATTAACCTCTTTGACACCCAAGCCCTCACAGCACGACATGCTGCAAACCAAGTGAGGGTTATTAAGGAAAGTGCATTTGTATTGTTTTAGTTATTTAGCTAATGCCTTTCCAGAAGTAGATCAAGGCGAGTTACAATCAGGTACTGTAGATGTTTCTCTGTCCCCTGAGGGCTTACAATCTAAGGCTGTACCTGAGGCGATGGAGGATTAAATGTCTTGACCAAGGCCACAAGGCATGTCAGTGGGATTTGAACCCTGGTCTTTCTGATCCCAGGTTGCTACCCTAACCACTAGGCTCCTGCTGCACACTCCAGTTGGGAGGGGCCAAACTGACAGCTTGAAACTTTGGGCCAGACATTCAAAGTAAGCTGTGTGTTTGCTGCCAGAGGCAGAACCCGATTATCTGGATACTTGTTACAGCAACAGCCTGCCGATCAGGGTTCAAACCCCTTGGGCAAGTCATTTAACCCTCCATTGCTTCAGATACAAACTTAGATTGTAAGCCCTCTGGGGCAGAGAAATACTATGCACCCGAATGTAACTCACCCTGAACTATCACTGAAAAGGCGAGAGCCAAATACTACTACTAATAATTTTAGAATTTGCATGTTACCCAATTTCAGGAGAGAGATTGTAGGAGATTTTCTGATAACCTTTTCCAGATTCATTATGGAACCCACACTATTGACTTCAATGGGTAGAAGTTCGGACTACAAATACTGCACTGCTTTGGGTTTAAATTTAAATCTGAACTGGTTGGAATTGGGTAAATTGTCAGCTCTGATAGAGTCACCCTTATCCAGATAAAACTCAGACCATTTAAGTCACTAAAGGTCTAGATTTTAGCCAGATAATAAGGGGCTAGGATTTATGGGAAGAGCAGAGGCAGAGCTAAAAGCTATGGGAGAAGATTGCAAAGCATGAAAATGCCGCTCAGTGGGCTATTCAGCAGCACATACCCAGTTTGTGCTGCTGACTCTCCCCACAAAGCCTGCTTAAATGCCCCAACGCTAACCGCTTATTACTGGGGTGTTCCAAGGGCAGGACAGGGGTGGCAACAAAACTGAGCCACTGACTAACCTGCTGAAAAACGGCTGGCCTAACTTTAACTGCTTTAGCCATCCAGCCAGCAGCTGCATATTGCCGTTGACTGGAAAGCTAAATCACTATCCAATAAAGCACAGTTACTTACCTGTAACAGGTGATCTCTGGGAACAGCAGGAATTAGTCTTCACATATGGGTACGTCGGTACCGACGGAGCCTGCACGGGAATGCTCCCCAGCATCCAATCAGAAAGCTTTTGGGAGCATCCCTCGTGCCTGCGCAGTGACTTCCCGCCTTTCCCACTGCCTCTCTTCAGTTGAGTTTCATAGCTGAGACAGAAAGGAGAGACAGAGGAAAGGAAATAGATACAACTCCTAGGGGAGGTGGGTGGGTTGTGAAGACTAATTCCTGCTGTTCCCAGAAATCACCTGTTACAGGTAAGTAACTGTGCTATCTCCAGGAACAAGCAGGAATGAGTCTTCACATATGGGGACTCCCTAGCTGTGGGTGCCAGGGGAGAATCCCTAAAATGCGTATCCCTGGACAGGACGGCATTTTCCAAACCTGGATCCACTGCATACCCTGAGGGATGGGGGGTAGGAGTTGAATAGAGAAGAGCTGCAAGGAACAACAAATCTAAAGACTACAGGAGAGATGAGCCTTTAGAATGTATGTCAAGTATCATTAAAATACCACAGGTACACTACCAAAAAACTGCCTCCAGTTTTGCAACTGATTCCTATAGATTTTGGGGTGCTGAATCCAGGAAAAATAGCCAAAATGTTCCATCACGTCACGTTTTCTTGCAAAATTAGATTTCTTACCCATATAAGGAATGTTCACATAATTTCTTTTTAGCCGACTGCAGTTTATTTTCTTGGCCCAAAATAGAGGTTGTAATGGTTAACTAACTAGAAACACTCCCTCATGATATTTTAGAGTGTTTTGTATTCATTTTATACATTAACAGGACAATTGGGAGGCGGGGGGCTAAATCCAGTACTCGCGCTGGCGCATGTTCTTTCCTGTTCGCCTCGCCTCGTTCGCTCGCTCAAACACGGTGGTTGCGACATGAACGTTCCTGTCAAATTTCAGTTTCTTGCAAGTTCATTATTACCTTTTGTTTGCTCAGTCGTAATCCAGCTTTATTCCGAAGTGGTTCACTACAGTTGTAGTTTGCAGTGCTGTGTATTTGTGATGGCTCACAGAGCCAGAGGTTGCGTCAACTCTCCGGACAGTTTTTGTTTTATTTGTGGGGAATATACCGTGAAAATGCGGCAGAGGAACATTTCTGCATTTATTAAAAAAGTATATTTCGCCTATTTCGGTTTGGTTAGGCGATCAAGACAAACCGTGGGCTCCTCACAAAGTGTGCAAGACATGTGAGGAAGATCTACGCTTATGGATGAAAGGTAAAAAACAAGCATTTCGTTTCGGAATACCTATGATGTGGCGTGAACAAAGAGAACACAGCAGTGACTGCTATTTTTGCTCTTGCATTGTGAAGGGATACAACTTAAAAAAAATAAGAACGTAATAAGTTACCCCAACCTTCCCTCAGCAATTAGGCCTATGCCTCATAGCAACGAAGTACCTGTGCCTGAACCACCAAAATCTTTGGATCATATTTGTGTGGACGGTTCTGATCATGATGAGACTCATCAGATGGCTTTTCCCGATGAGTCCAGTACTTCCGAGTTTGAAACTGAACCAGATCCGAAACCTGAACTTTTCTCTCAAGCTGAATTGAATGATTTAGTCCGGGATTTAGGACTCCCAAAAGATGCTGCCCAACTGCTATGTTCTCGGCTTAAACAGAAAAATCTATTGTCACCAGGAAAAACTTTTTATTGGTACCGCAACCGCGAGACACAATTTTTGAAGTATTTCAGCAAAGAGGAAGATTTGGTATTTTGCAACGATATATACGGAGTGATGGAAAAGTTTAAACTCAAGTATGATCCTGCTGAATGGCGACTGTTCATTGATTCGTCAAAAGACAGCATAAAAGGTGTTCTTCTTCATAATGGCAACACATTCGCTTCAGTTCCTATTGCTCACTCTGTTATTCTCCAAGAAAAATACGAGAATTTGGCCCTGATTCTTCAGAAGATTCGTTATGATGAGCACAAGTGGATGATTTGTGGAGACTTTAAAATTCTATCCATGCTATTAGGGCAGCAATCCGGTTTCACCAAATATCCCTGCTTCCTTTGCTTGTGGGATAGCCGGGCCCGCGACCTACACTGGGGGAAAAAAGACTGGCCAATTCGGGAGTATTTGAGACCCGGTGAGAAAAATGTTCTTCATGAGAGCTTGGTACCTCGTGATAAAATTCTATTACCACCTCTCCACATTAAGTTGGGTCTCATTAAGCAATTCATCAAGTCCCTTCCAAAAGATGGTGAGTGCTTTCGGTACCTTTGCTCAAAGTTCCCCTGACTTTCTGAAGCAAAGCTAAAGGAAGGAGTGTTTGTTGGCCCTGATATAAGGAAACTCATTTCAGATGGAGCATTCGCTGAAACGATGTCTGAGAAGGAAAAAGAAGCCTGGGATTCCTTCAAGGATGTTGTTCTCAAATTCTTGGGGAACAGGCGGGATGAGAACTATAAGGATATTGTTGCCAGGATGCTCAATGCCTTCAAAGAACAAGGCTGTAACATGAGCCTGAAAGTCCAATTCTTGCACTCCCATGTGAACTACTTTCCCGAAAACTTGGGGGCGTACAGTGAAGAACAAGGTGAAAGGTTTCACCAGGACATCAAGGACGCAGAGAGAAGGTACCAAGGAAGATGGACCACCACTATGATGGCTGATTTCTGCTGGTTGCTGCTGCGGGAAACCCCAGATGAAAAATACGCCAAGCAGCGCACCAAGAGAAGCATTCGGGGGAAGAAGAAACGGGCCCACCAGGAGATTGATTGACCCAAGAATGACTTTAAAATCTAAACTGTGTTGACAAATATCGTGTTTTTACTAAACTTTGAAATAAAAATTTGCTAGTTATTACCACAGTGTCGGATCTCATTTATTAGAATTTTATTTTCACACCATCGGGTGTTTGTCTTCATGTATTGCAATGGTGCGGTTTGCGTTTTCTATTCTTACATACATACCTGTACAACATTTTTTGCACATTTCTTTGCTTTGCTTTGTGTCTAACCTTGCTCTTATATGCTCAATGTTTGTGCACATGTATGTGGCTGTTTTAAGTGCAGACAATTTTGCTACCATCACAGTGTGTTTTGTTGACATTACTCTATTCTTATGTGCTGCCTTGTTACAATTTTCTTTATTCTTATTTGAATAACTACTAAACAATTAGTATAAAGAATTCATCCAAGAAACTTTTATCTCGATCGCACTCAATCTGAAACGTTCACCTCAAACTGCTAACCCAATGTAGCAAAAAATCTGTACGTGATGGAGCAAATTGGTTACCAGATTTGGATTCAGCGCACCAAAAAACGTAAAAATCAATCGAAACATTAGAGGCAGTTTAAAAAAAATTTTTTTTAGTGTACCTGTGTACTTAATGAACCAGTACAACATAGGACTTACCTACTGGATTGTAGGAAGTAGAACTGTGATGGAGTGTACTGTAGATGCAGTAGCGGAATCTTCAAGGTAACTTCACAGCAGTGAGGATGAAGTTCCAAATCTGGAATGGGCAGGTGACCCAGGTGTCAACTGGGGCAGGAGAAGAACGGCAGGTCTTCAATGGAAAGCTTTATGGGAAAAAGCTGAGAACTCTTTTAGGTACAGAGTTATTATCATTGAGGACTAAAAGAAGAAGACTGACCGATCTGGAGAATTAGCCCAGTCCGGAAAGGAAGAGAGGGTATGGAAAAAACCCCTATTCCCAAGGAAAACAGAAGTGTACTCATAAATACTGAAGATGTACACTGTCTTTCCTAGCTGGTAAGAGCTAGGAAGACATAGAGGTTTGATACTTCATAGATAGGGAGATCTATAACAAAAATAGAAGCTGTTAACGTCACAGCAGCAATTGTGTGTATAACCGCTCCCAGTTACTGAGCCATATGAAAAAAGGCAAGTTGACTGTCTGGACCCTTAAGAAGGTAAAAGCTTTATAGCACAGACAGTTAGGGAGGTAGAAGGTAATACTTAGCGTCCTATGGACATCTCCCAATAGGTACGTGTGTGTGTATATATATATATATATATATATATATATATATAAATAAATATAAATATCTATAAACATGAAGATTCATACATATCTATATATATATATGTGTGGATATGTCCAATATGTGAGATATATATACATATAGAAGTAAAGATATATAGATAGATATAGATGGGCATGGCTTATGCCCACACAGATTATAAAAATATGTATTGTTATAAGTCTGAGGATATATGCCTGCAACGGAGCCCCACAAAAGCATTCACATGGGGAATGTGAAGGGAAAAGATTCATCTAATAAGGGGGTAAAAACCACCTGAAGATATATAGAGAATCTATTTCCGTGGTGCAGGAAAGCATTTTAGTGGATAACCAGTATGGTTGCGTGAAAAACAGAGGATAATAGCAGTCTGGTAAGAGCATGTCAGGAGTACTGGAGGACTCTGACATGTCCAAAGGACAAGGAAACGCATGGACTAAGATACCTGGATGACCCAGTTAAGGGACTCAGAGGTATCATGTATAGTAAAAGAGTATGCGTTGTCCAAGTGGAGTAGAAAAAATACCAAGCTGCAAGGCCAGATTGGGAATTCCATGGACATTCACGCAGAAAAAGCTTGTCTTCTGTATCACAATAGGAGACAAGAGGGTAGAAAGAACCTGCATAGCCATGGAATGACTATATAAGCTTTTTCTATTATATGGAAAAAAAACCCCAGAGACAAGATGAATGCTCTACAGCAAGGGCCCATAGTAGAAAGCTTCTCTGAAGATTGCAGAGAGCATTGTGCAGGAAAATTATGAGATAACTGACAGCAGTCAGAAGTGCTGCCACATCCTAGGTAAGGATATGGCTAGAAGACGATAACCTGCAATGAATAGCATTATGCAAGATAATGAAAGCAGCTTGCAAGAAACTTTAAAGTAAGCACTGGAACTTCTGTATGTGCAGCAACTGAACAAAGAAAAAAGGGGATCCCCCTGTATAAAAACAGGGAGAAAAACCGACAGAGGGAGCGGGGATATTTCCGTCTCTGTCTGATGAGTTGTTCAGAGCATGCATTGAAGGATAGTAGAAAATCTACACTGGAAAGAAGAGAAGTGTTTCAGTATGGTACCAACTCGAGCAGGGGAAACCCTGGAAGAGTGGGGGTTGGTAGGTGATGTACCATATGGTAAGTCAGCTGAAGGAAAAAATGTCCATGTGGGGACAGAAACTATCATGGGATAATTGTAATCTCCCTTTATGATAAAAAGAAAGGGAGAATTCTGTAACCCATGGACAAAAATATCCTAACAGCTTAGCATACTGAAAAGAAAAACCAGTGTAGAGTTTGAAGAATAACTTCTGGTAAGAAGTTAACTGTAGAATTGCAACATACAGGAACCTATGGTTGCTGGCTATGATTAGCCTGGTTAGAGTCTGGAGACTTCAGACAAGGATGAGATGTCCCTTGCTTGGGTACATCAAGAGGATGGGCAGAAGAAGGGTGAAACTTTCTTTTCTTAGGGAAAGAAGGTTTGGTAGGACATTTCCTACGTCCTGGGGAAAAAGAAGGCTTAGGATGGTTTCCAGAACTAGGAAAGTCAGTGGAGCAATGAGCAACCTGACGTAAAGCCTCTTTATTGAAGAGATTTTCTCCAGTACAAGGAGAATTACCCAGTGTATGTTGTGCCCATCTGCTCAAGTCAGAAGCTTGCAGCCAGGCTGTACAACGTGCTCCAATGGCAATAGCAGAGGATCTGCTGACAGACTCAAAAGAGTCTAGAGAAGCACGAGAAAGGAACCAAGAGATATTCCTGCTATGATTAAGAAGCAAGGAATAGTCAGAGGCCTTAGGATCTGACAGAAAAGGAGACGAGAGAGATAATTTCTCTGTGACCTCCTGAAGTGTCAGACTCATATAGAAAATATATGAAATAATTCTTGAAGCCAGCATAGAAGTTTGGAAGGTTTGACGTCCAAAGGCATCAAGTGCTTTAGATGCACGACCTGGCGGATAAAAAGAATGCTTCTTCTTACTTCCTACCTTTCTCAATGCTGATTCCACTACCATAGAATGATGTGGAAGTTGGTTTTTCTGAAACCCTGGAGAGGCAGGTACCTTATACAGAATGTCCATGGCTGTAGAAGGCAAGGGAACCCTCAAAAGTGATTCCCATATCCTCAGAAGAAGATCCTGTAAAGAATGATGTAAAGGAAGCATTATATTTTCCTTTTCTACAGGATCTTGGTCAAGAGAAAAACCAGGAATAGGAATGGCAAGAAAGGTTGCCATGTCAAGGAGAAACTCCTGAAAAGAAGGATTTCCAATAGGAACTAATCCTGGGCAAGCTGAGGTTGAAGGAGCAGCTTGAGCACCAGAAGAGATACTGGACTGGTGCAGAAAAAGAATCCTGCTCGATGGACAGTGATCCTGAGAGTTCTGATTTGAAGCAGTTAGTACTGCATCGTGAGTGCTTGGTATCGATTCCAAACTAGGCATAGAAAGGATCGATGGCACCGATGGAACTGCAGGAATCGACCCCGACACCGGTATCAGGGACAATAATGTCATCGAAGCAGTATTCGGGGGCTGCTGAAGCAGTACCGAGGCAAGCCAAGAGCCTTGATGAATATCCTCGGTACTGCGAAGCTGGAAACGATATGGATCGGTTCCGAAGCGCGTCGGTATGAAATCATCTAGACTGGATATCGATTCCAGACTCGGCATCGAAGCGAGCGAGTCCATCGATACATGTCTAGAAAGTACCTACGTTGTTTGTGGTATCGGCGATGCCGATACCGATACAGGAAGGTTAATCGGAGTCGCATCGATCGGTACCGAAGGTAGCGAGGACGTCCGAAAACGATGCCCGGTGAAGGGAGAAACTCTCGATCCCGGCGCCGATGTCGGGGTATCGGTATCGCTCGAAGCCGATACCAACCCCGAGCATGGCGAAGATACAGGACAGTCAATCTGGGACATATCGATCGGCCCCGAAGGTACCGAGGATACCAGATGACGATCCCAGGTGAAGAGTGGAACACTCGAAACCGATGCCGCTGCCGGGGTATCGGTACCGCTCGAAGCCGGTACCAACCCCGAGCATGGCTGGGATATAGGAAAGCAAATCTGGGTCGTATCGATCGGCCCCGAAGGTACCGAGGATACCAGATGACGATCCCAGGTGAAGAGTGGAACACTCGACACCGGTGCCGATGCCGGGGGATTGGTACCGCTCGAAGCGGATACCACCTCCAAGCACGGCTCACATGCAGGAAAGTCAATTTGAGTCGTATCGCTCGGACCCGAAGGTAGCGAGGATGCTCGATGACAATCCCTGGTGAAGAGTGCAGCACTCGACACCGATGCCGGGTTATCGGTACCGCTCGAAGCGGATGCCACCCCCTGGCACGGCTCAGGTATGTTCTGTGAGGGGTGAGCCCCAGGAACAACCTGAAACCCCGTGAATGCTTTGGAGCCCAAAGACTCCCGCCGAGGTTTTATTGCCAATGAGGTCTTGAGGGTAAGGCCGGAGCTGTCATAATGCTGGGCATGAGACTTACCCTTCAAGAATTGGCTAGTCTTAACAGACTGTTTGTGGGTTACCTGATCCTGGAGAGAAGAATAAACCGGTGTCCTCACCTCAGGAGGAAAAACGGCATTGAGGGAAACTCGAAAAAGGGAAGGTCTTCTCCCAATAAAATAGCCTGAGGTATCAGGGGAAAAAGGGTCAGGACCCAAACAGGTTAGACACCAAGCATTGGAGTCTAAAAAGAAAACTAATTTTCCACAGTGAAGGCACTTCTTAGGAGAAGAAGGCTCCATGTTGGAAAAGGCCTGGTAGGCCCAAAAAAGTTAAACAAAAAACTGAGGAGAAATATTTCTCTAAGTTTGAAAAAGAAAATAATAAAGCACCGGCGGTACCGGTATCGGCGGGAAAAACAGCCGCGACCACAAGAAAATAAGAATTTTTAAAGAAAAAAGTTTCTGCGGTGACAGGACGACGTCCTGTTGGCTCCGCAGAAAAACGAAAACTGAAGAGAGGCAGTGGGAAAGGCGGGAAGTCACCGCGCAGGCGCGAGGGATGCTCCCAAAAGCTTTCTGATTGGATGCTGGGGAGCATTCCCGTGCAGGCTCCGTCGGTACCGACGTACCCATATGTGAAGACTCATTCCTGCTTGTTCCTGGAGATAACCGGATATTCGGTGCTGCTGACAGGATATGCAGCTGGCACTGAATATCTAGGGGTAATTCAAAGCAATGACAGTGAGCTGCTTTAAATGTGTTGGCAGCCATCGCTGAATATGCCCCCCTGTTTAGTAGTGCTATTCAGCTGCTGAACAAGTTAAATTATCCATTTAATTTAAACTTTTTGAACGCAGGCCCAAATTACATGGAGTCCTCAGAGAGGTGTATAATCAAACAATATGTGGACGGGCATTTAGACTAGATGATGGAGATGACGGAAGGAAGAGATTAAGTTCAGGAGGTCATCCCCAGCAAAAGCATTACAGTTGTAGAGAAAACAAAGAAACAAAACCAAAGAGATATATCTTTATTCACCCATCGACAACAAAGGGGAAGAGGAGACTGGAATAAAAACCATACAGAACCAAAAGCAAGCTATCCAAAAATTGTTGGAAGACTATGAGCACAAATGCTCACATTCTAAGTCATGGGTCCCCAAACTTTATAGAGTGAAAGCTACATTGGACCTTTTAGCTTACAGAAAGGGCCTGAGTTGCTGAGCTGGAGCGAAGGGGTGGGGGGGGGGGGAGTTCTTCATCCCTGCCCTTCAAATGAAAAAAAAATTTATAGATATGGCTGAGGCTCCAGACCCTCTTCCCTCTTTCATCCCTAACCCACCCCACCACATGATTGTGCATCTTTTCCGCCATCCCTGTGGTCCAGCATCTCCTCGCCATCCCCCATGGTTCAACACATCTCATATTCTCTTCTTGCCATCCCCCTCCCATATGGTTCCAAGCACTTGTCCCCTCTCTTACCATCTTCCTACCCCTGTGGTCCTGCAACTAAACTTTCTCCAGGACCAAGCAGGAAGTCAGTTCTCACATATGGGTAACATCGGCGCCAACAGAGCCCCCATGTGGAGCACTTCCCCAGCTTTCAAAGAAAGCCTTTGGGAATGCAGCCACACATGCGCGGTCCCCTTCCCGCCCAAAGGTGCTATCTTGCTCAGTCTTCTTTTTTCCGTGGAGCCCTACGGATGTCTGTTCTTGTCACCCGTGGAAAAAGTGGATTTTCCTGCGTTGAGACGAGTATTTTTCTTCGGTTCGACGTCGGTTCCCTTTCCCACCTGGACTCGGTACACCGGTGCCGAGCCCGGATCTCTTTTTTCGGTTTTTGTCCTTAGAGACTGCGTTCGCGCCAATTTTTCCTTTCCCTGGCAGCCAGATTTTTTGATCTTGCAGGGGCCCTTTTTCCCCCGATGGCTGCCAGTGGCTTTAAGAAGTGTGATCGGTGCAAGAAACTGATGTCTCTCACCGACACACATGACTGCTGCCTCCGGTGCCTGGGCCTGACCATGATCCTCAGATCCGTAGTCCCTGTGGCAAAATGTCCTCAAAGGCATTGAGGAGCCGTCAGCACCAGCGTGAGAGGATCTTCTCTGACTCTGCGTCTGGACGGGTCCGGACTTCGTCAGAGGCCTCGACGTCTCGGGAGTCTGAACCCGAGCATCGTCGGGGCTCCTCTGAGAGCGATTCCCCCTCACCGAAGGAAGAAGAGACCCGCAAGGGCGGCATCGGTGGACGCTCTTGGCCCCTCGAGGGCCAGGTCGCATAGCCCCGATCGCCGTCCTGGGTCTTCGGAGTCGGAGAGGCCTGCAAAGCATCCTTGTGTAGAGTCGGAGGCCCCGAGTCACGTGAGTCACGGGGCCCAAGTCGAAAGCTGCTGTGTCTCCTGAGCTTGGACTCAGGTTGACGGCCTTGGAGAGCAGATTGTCTGCCTTCATGGAGCAGCAGCGGGTGCTGATCGCCGGCCTCACTGGCGCATCTGCCCCGACCACTGGGATCTCGACGGCCAAGTCGACCCCGGAGGCCGAGCCGATCCTCGAGACCATGCGAACTCGAGTCAATCCTCGGCCAAGGTCTCCCTCAGCCTCCCGTTCGGGACCGAGGTCGTTGATGCCAGTAACCTCGTCGTCAGGGCAGATGGCGTCGGTGCCCGGCCACTCGGAGCCGCTCGATTCCTCCTCGGAGGAATCGGCATGGGAGACTGAGGAAGAGTCGTCCCCGGACACCTTCCGGACTCGGTGTGTCCCGTCGAACTCACCGGGTTCCGAGCCTCGGACCAGGTCCCCCCCGGAGGATACCCGGTTCTCGGATTTCGTAGGGGACATGGCCAAAGCCTTGGCCTTCCCGGCGGACCCCGAGGAGGAGCCTCGAGCCGAGGAGCTCGAGACCCTGCAGTATGACTATCCTCCCAAGGAGGCCTTTACTGTACCGATTCCTCCAATGCTGGAGTGGTTGCTCTTCCGCATGTGGGAGGCGCTGGCCTCGATGCCGGTTCTAAGCAAGCAGGTCGATTCCATCTATCGAGTCCACAAGAGCCCCGGGTTCCAAAAGGCACAGCTACCGCACCACTCCATGGTTGTGGAATCGGCCATGCATCGCCTGAAGAGTCAGAAGATGCACTCTTCGGTGCCTCCTGGCAGGGAAGCCCAGAACCTGGATGCCCTCGGTAGAAAGTGCTTCCAGGGCTCTATGCTTGCTTGCCGCGTCCAGACCTACCAGCTGTACATGGGCATGTACCTTCGAGACCTGGCAAAGGAGATTGCCGGGTTCTCTGCTGGTCTGTCCGAGGAACCCTTGCAGAGGTTCAAGGCCTTGTCTTCTGGTATTCGAGAGTGCTCAAAGTTTATCTCTCGAGCAGCCTATGATGGATTTGAGGCTTCGGCCCGAGTAGCAGGGGCCAGCATCAGTGCACGCCACCAGGCCTGGCTAGAATCCTCGGACCTCGAGCCATGGGTACAGGACAAGTTGGTCGATGTCCTCTGTTGAGGTGGAAACCTCTTTGGCAAGCCCATGGCTGAAAAGGCTGCAGAACTCGAGACCAAGACTCTTACCCGGACAAGGCTGTCCAGGAAAAACTCTGCCCCTTCTCACAAGAAGAAGGGCTTGGGGAAAAAGGCCTTTTACCCGAGGAGGACCACTGCTTACAAAACCTACCCTCACTAACAGGCCTCTGCAGCTCCCCAACAGGGCCAGCAGGCCAAGGGGCAGGGTCATGGGCCCCGTAGGCAGAAGGCTCCCAAGCCTCCTACTCCAGCTCCTGCTCAGCAGGGAGGGGGTTTTTGACTATGCCAGCATAGCCTCTCCTCCTCTCCAGGGCACAGGAGGTCGGCTGACCCTGTATGCAGACAAGTGGCCAGCCATTACAGGGGATACTTGGGTGTTAAGCATAATCGAAAGGGGCTATCTGCTCCACTTCACCCAGATACCCCCCTCCTACTTTCCAGGGGAGCCTCCAAGACCCCCTCTGCACAGAAACTTACTCCTTCAGGAGTTGGCAGGTCTGCTACAGGACCAGGCAGTGGAACTGGTGCTTCACCACCTGGAAGGGCAAGGCTTCTACTCGAGGTACTTCCTGGTACCAAAAAGAACAGGAGGCCTCAGACCCATTCTAGACCTGAGAAATCTAAACAAGTTTCAGGAGAGGGAAAAGTTCAAGATGCTTACCCTTGGAATCTTACTGCCCTACCTCCAGCAGGGAGATTGGCTATGCTCCTTAGACCTGAAGAATGCTTATACTCACATCCTCATCCATCCAAGTCACAGGAAATACCTCAGATTTGTGGTGGGAGGGAACCACTTCCAGTATAGAGTGCTTCCCTTTGGCCTCACCTCCGCCCCCAGGGTCTTTACAAAGTGCCTGGCGGTGGTTGCGGCCTACCTCTGGAACCAGGGGATCTTTGTGTTCCCTTACTTGGACGACTGGCTTATCAGGGGCCAGTCTCCACAAGAGGCCAGGCAGGCCACCTTCAGAACCATATCCCTGCTTCAGCACCTGGGGTTCGTTATAAACTTCCCAAAGTCCACTTTAGTCCCTCACAGGACGTGGAGTTCATAGGGGCAAGGATGGATACCATCCATGCAAAGGCCTATTTGCCTGTGGACAGAGCTCACAGGCTGATGTAGTTGGCCAGCCAATTTCAGGCAAACTCTCTGGTCTCTGCCAGACACTTCCTCCGGCTCTTAGGTCACATGGCTTCCACAGTGCATGTTACCCCCAATACCCCCAATGCACATGAGGCCGGCTCAGTGGTGCCTCAGGGCGCAGTGGGTACAGGCCACGGGAAAGTTGTCAGACAGGATAAGGGTGTCCAAACCCTTGGTGGACTCGCTACGCTGGTGAAGGCATCTCCCGAACCTGGTCTGGGGAGTTCCTTTTCGAGCCTCCCCACACACTCAGGTGCTGACAACCGATGCTTCCCTGCAAGGCTGGGGGGCACATTGCCAGGGGACCTGCACCCAAGGCTTGTGGTCTCCGTGGGAGGCCGCCCAGCAGATCAACCTGTTGGAATTAAGAGCCATTCAGCTAGCCTTACGGACTTTCTCTCAAGTCCTTTCTCACCAGTCTGTCCTACTTCAAATGGACAACCAGGTGGCCATGTTCTACGTGAACAAGCAGGGAGGCACAGGATCCCGACTCCTGTGCCTGGAAGCACAAGCTCTCTGCTCCTGGGTTATCAATCAGAGCATGACCCTCAGGGCAGTCTACCTCCCAGGCCAGGAAAACTACCTGGCGGACAGGCTAAATAGACTCCTGAAGCCTCATGAGTGGCAGTTAGATCCTTGGGTAGTCCAACAGATCTTCCTGAAGTGGGGACTTCCCACCATGGATCTTTTTGCCAGTCCGCTGAACAGGCAACTACCCAAGTTCTGTTCCAGATAACCGCATCCTCTGAGGGCAGCGGCAGATGCATTCCTGATCCCCTGGTCCGAAGGCCTGCTGTATTCGTTTCCTCCCACACCTCTGGTGGCCCGGACTCTATTCAAAATCCAGCAGGACTGAGCCACACTGATCCTAAGAGCCCCCAGGTGGCCCAGGCAGCCGTGGTTCCCTCTTCTTCTGCAGTTGGCGGTGGATGCTCCACTTCCTCTGGGGTTGCAACCCGACCTTCTGACTCAGGATCAGGGGTCCCTCTTGCATCCCAACCTCAAATCCCTCAATTTGATGGCCTGGCTGCTGAAAGGCTAGTCCTTGCCCCCTTGCTCCTACCCAGGGAGGTTGAAGAGATGGTATTGGCTTCCAGGAAGCATTCCACTCGGAAGGCCTATGCTCTGAAGTGGCGTAGGTTTTCCACTTGGTGTTCTCAACAGCAGGAGGATCCCTTCTCCTGCTCGGTCCCGGTGGTACTGCAATACCTGCTCCACCTGTCCAACCTGGGACTTCAGTCCAACTCTGTCCGGATCCACCTCAGTGCCCTCTCAGCTCACCATTCGCCAGTGGAGGCACAATCCCTTTCGGGCCACCCTCTGGTGTCTCGCTTCCTCAGAGGCCTGCTTCTGCTCAAGCCTCCTATTCGTCCACCGGCCACTGAGTGGGATCTCAATGTGGTCTTGCAGCAACTGACTCGCCCCCCCTTTCCAGCTGATGGCTACCTGCCACTTACATTTCCTTTCCTGGAAAGTGTTGTTTCTTGTGGCACTCACCTCGGCTAGGCATGTGAGTGAGCTTCAGGCCCTGGTCTCGGATAGGCCGTATACCAGGTTCTATAAGAACAGGGAAGTCTTGAGGACTCATCCTAGGTTCCTTCCCAAGGTAGTGTCCTCCTTCCACCTCAACCAGGAGGTGGTACTTCCAACGTTCTTTCCCAGGCCGCACGCCAGTAGGGCCGAGACTGTCTTGCATATTCTGGATTGTAGAAGGGCGCTGTCCTTTTACCTAGAACGTACGCAGGGGCATAGAAGGGCTTCTCAGCTCTTCATTTCCTTTGACCCTAATAAATTGGGGTTGCCTGTCACTAAGCGTATGTTGTCCATCTGGGTGGCAGACTGTATCGCCTGGGTGTACAGGGCAGCCGGCCTCTCCCTGGAGGGTCGGGTCACGGCTCACCGGGTCAGGGCGAAGGCCGCATCAGTAGCTCACTTCCGCTCTGTTCCGTTGGCAGACATCTGCCGGGCCGCTACTTGGTCTTCAAGCCAGACTCTTGCAGACCACTACTGCCTCGAGAGGGAGTCCCGTAGGGACAGTGCTTTCGGGCAAGCGGTACTCCGTAATCTCTTTGAGGTTTAGGGAACTCCTACCCTCCGGCCCTGGTGTTGGGCTACCATTCAGGTGTGGTCTCAGAGAAGATTCTCTCACTGTTGCTGGGGCTCTAGGGGGAGCTCTATTTTTCAGCCAGGGTGCCTGGTAGCCCAGAGCTAGGGAGTCACCCATATGTGAGGACTGACTTCCTGCTTGGTCCTGGAGAAAGAGTAGTTACTCACCTGTAACAGGTGTTCTCTAGGAGCAGCAGGAATCAGTCCTCACAACCCTCCCTCCTCCCCTTGGAGTTGCAGTTGTATATAGTTCATTTTCTTTTTTTGTGCTGTCTTTTATCTATGTCATCAGACTGAGCAAGATGGCACCTTTGGACGGGAAGGGGACCGCGCATGCGTGGCTGCATTCCCAAAGGCTTTCTTTGAAAGCTGGAGAAATGCTCCGCATGGGGGCTCCGTCGGCGCCGACGTCACCCATATGTGAGGACTGATTCCTGCTGCTCCTGGAGAACACCTGTTACAGGTGAGTAACTACTCTAATCCCTCCTGCAGAGCCCATAGCAGCATTTAAGAAAATGCTACCTCATGAAACCTGAAACTTTCCCTCTGCAACATTTCTCACTCAGGCAGAAACAGAAAGCTGAACCCAGGGGGATAGAATGCAGCACAGGAAAGGCTCCAGGTCACATAAGGTAGCTTTTCTTTAAATGCTGCCGCAACAGTGGCAAATTAACAGAAAGTAAGGTTGATTACTTGTAATGATGGTTCTCCGTGGACAAAGGGATAAATCAGCCACACAGATGGGTGTGGTCACCCCTGATGGCACCACATCAGACTTACTCTCCCAGAGCCCAGAAGAGTTTGGAAACTCTTCTGAGCATGTGCGAGTGAACCCCTTTTGCATGCCTGTTGCTCCTCCCCTTCAGTCCTTCCCATAGCCTAGGCAACATCTGCGCTGAAAATTACAGACAATTTCCGTTGAAAACTACAATAACTTCAGCCACTGGAAAGGAGGGAGGGATTGTGTGGCTGATTTATCCTGCTGTTCATGGAGAACCATCGTTACAGGTAAGCAATCTTATTTTCTCCATGGACAAGCAGGATATAATCAGCCACACAGATGGGTGAATCCCAAGCTGAGGGTGCAAGGGTCTAGGTGTATGGACTAATGGGGGCCCCTTGCACCCATGGAACTATGCTGAGGTGAGCTGAAGCCAGTATTGGGAGAATCCAGGAGGGTGGTTGCAGAAGGTGACACCTTTGGAGGGACATGGGTATGGTGATATGTGTAATGGCTGGTTGTGAGCTCATTGTGTGAGCTGGTGAATTTAAGTGATTTCTGTTGTTCAGGTCAACGAGGGTTCCTTTTCCTCTCTTCTGTGCTGTCTCTGGGAGGGTTCGCCAAAGAGAGATATCTGGTTGGATATGAAGGGAAGATGTCCCACAGTGTGGGACAAAAGGCTATGATGTTCCTTACACAGAGTTGGATGGAACAGAGTTTTGAAATGTCTTTTTTTTTTTTTGCCACTTCAAAGACTACCGCCTGCTGTGACAGCTGCTGCTGGTCAAAAACATTTCTCCTGTATGTTCTGTTATGAAGGGGAGGAATGCTTTAAGTTCCTTCCTCTTTCCTGTTTGATTTTTATTTTAATGGGTCACTGTAACTGAGTAGGAGGGAATATTCTGATTGTGAGGAGGTGTTCTCAGATGCCTGCGTAGAGGTCGCGTGGCTGGAGCTGCAGGACAGCGTGAGACCATAGGGATGAACTGAGAGTCGTGGCCCAGAGGGATGAAGTGGGCGCAATTTTCAAAATGGGTTAGCTTTGCACATACCATGAGAGGCATGAACCTCATTGACAGCATGATCTCATCTTCTCTATTTTACTGCCAATGCTTTCTGTGGTGCTTACATTGCCTTCTAGAGTTCAGAAAACATAACATGTATTGGGACTGGAATGTTGGCCTCTGTCTTGTGAAGTTCAGAAGGCGTAACATGTAAGGGACGAGGTACCAAGCTGTGGGCTAAGGGATTTTCTCCTGAGAGTGGATGCAATGAAATTTGTATATGCAACAATCAGAGCATAATAGCCGATGGAAATCTCAGAGACTCTAGCAGTGTGAAGCCCAGAACAAAATAGTTGCATGAGGCGGCCAAGCTGAGTGTGTCCCATCTAATCAGTGCATCATATAGTGGGAAGACAATGAGAAAAGAAGTTGTTGGAGAGAGGGGGCACTCAATGGGCAGTATGACCCACAGATGTTTGGATGACTGGGGGATGATATATCATGGGAAGGCAGTGGTTCACACAGTGACCTTAATCAACCAGTAAAAGTGGGAGAAAATGTGGATGGAGGGTCCCACGATAACTTGGTGCATCCTCTTCATGGATCTGCTGTGAGGCTGAGAACTTCTGCTTCAAGGTGATGAGGACCAAGTGACTGAGCCGGTGGAGCTGGGTCTGATCACAAGCAAAGATTTTTGAAGTAACAGAGTGTTTGGATGCAGCGTGCAATAGACTGATGAGGCCTGAGAACGAACAGAGTTCATTCTTCATGCGGTTCCTGCATATCCACTCTGGAGGTATGCGTACTGTTTGCACAGAGATAGCTTGCATGTCCACCATACATAGCTTTGGGCTGGCTGCTGTAGCCGTGCTGTAGAAATAAATGCAAGCGTTTATCCTGAAGCCTCTTCTCCCTTTTTTTTTTTTGAAAGGGAGATGTGATGACCCCCAAATGGCAAGGGCTTGCATTTTGGGCACAAAATGAGTCTCGCACAATACTGGGTCTACTCAGAAAGCATGCAGCAGGCCATCCCTTCTTTGGAGAAAAGGAAGAACGTGAAAGAAGTTTCACAGCATTTATGGTTGAGAAAGACGTTGATGCCTGTAGTTCAAGGTGTCTGATTAGTCCATCAGACAGCCCGGCGTGATTTCCAAGATTCGGACTAAAAGATAAGTCTAATGATGGTTCTTGACAGCCCTCTGGATTTTTGACTATAAGCCACCGCCTGAGGGAGCTGTTGAAGACAGCTGAGAAGGAAAAACGTTTTGTACCTCCTAGTGCTCCTATCTGGAAAGGCTGGGCATGGGACTGTTTCCTGCCAGTCATATCATTTACAGGGAAATAGGTTTGAGGTGAGCCTCCTATGAAGCTGACCCTGAGCCTAGTTATGGTTATTGTCCCAATGAACTTGGCTGTCTTCACAGGCGCCAAAGGAGTCAGGGCAGTGCATTGTGGAGTTCTCTACTGGTAGCAGTCCTTTTTTTTTTTTTTTTAAACCACCACTGACACTGTCCTACCTTGCCCTATTCTGCTGAACTCTATTACTATGTTTAATGGAGGGACTACATGGGGCTTGCCAGGGAAGCCTCTGTTATGAAGGCTGCCAGAGAAGCAGGAGTGGGAACTTGAATGTGGGGAGGCCAGTATGGCTGGTTGCACTCCCCCCCCCTTTTTTTTTTTTTTTAAAGTTTTATTCCCTCCACTCTTTGAATAGAGGGTTCAGCGACGTGTCTGTGACCACAGGGGTGGGCTCATGCTGCAAGTTACTCCCTGAACCGCTGGGGGACTCTTTTGCCCACAGCATGAATTCAGAGTAGGGGGTGGACACTGCCACCCACAGTGTGAATTCAGTCTGACTGGTCTTGCTGCCTGCAATACGGATTTGGTTCTTCTTGCTCTTGCCATTATGGATAGGATCATCTATTCAGCAGAAGGCTTCTCCTCCACTCCATTTTTTTTCAATCTTTCAGTGTTGTGAGAGGGGATGCAGAAGTGGTGCCTCCAAAACAGAGCGGGCTGTGAGTGACTCAGGACTAGGTCCAAGCATCTGTTCATGTGTGGATTTCCCATGCATAGGTGGGATCAATGTATCCCCCCTCAGCTCTCTCTCCTTTTTTTTTTTTTTTGTGTGCAAAGCTTTTGGGTGTTGGAGCCATTGCACCAATGTTACCAACCCCCACAGGAAAGGGCAGTGTGGGAGAACCACCAGACGCTGGAAGAAAAGATGGGGGGCCCCTCTGTGTTTGGAGGAGACGGCAGAAAGCCCCTCTAACACTGAGGTCAGGCCTCTGGGCAGCAGCTCTCTCTCTGCTCATGGCGGCCCAACCGTGGGGGAAGTTCAGCCCCCAAAATCTTGGTCCACAGAAACTGTGCACGCACTTCTGCAAGCCCCTGTCGTCTGGGATTTTGATGTGCTGTGGGCTGGTCTGGCTCTCAGAGGTGCATCCAGTCCAATGCCTTGTTTTGGTTTTTTTTCTTGTGTGTTGGCCAACCGAGTGGTGATGCACTTGCGGCTGTGCAGTGGGAGCACCATTTTTTTTTTTTTTTTGGAAAGGCAGGCCACAGTAGCAGCAGAGGGGGCGCCTAATCTGCAATGGAGCTAGTCACTCCAGTCTGCAAACACCACCACCCTCACCCTGTCCAATCCTCCCTGGAGCGGGACAGAAAAATGGCACGTACTCAAGCTGAGGTGGGCAGAGGGCTACTCGAGGTGGTTCAGAGTGACCATGCACACTACCGTGAATTTGTGCTGAGGCCTTTCAGTATGGGTACTAAGGATGGCCACAGAGGCGTGGGCCAGTACGAGGCCCCCCTTTCCCCCCAATAACTGGGGAACAGGGAATGACCGGACGTTCTGAGGAGCGCAGCCTGGATCTGGCCTACAACCATCCAGCACACTCATGCAGGCCAACTGCGGTGGTCTCGTGCCAGGGTTTGGGAGCCATAGGGAGTCCGAAAGGTAACACGCTTGCTTGCTTTTTTTTTTGTCATTGAGCTGTGTTGAGTGACAGCCATGACAAAAAGGCAAGGAGCAAACCTGGGGTCCATGCAGGAAGCAGGCCTGTCGCTGTGGCTCTTTTTTTTTTTTGAGTGCGCTGCCTACCAACCAGGGGGAACAACTCGAGGCTGGCAGCAAGGAGTGGTGAGCTTTCTGGTGCCATTTTTATGTTAGTCAAATGGTAGAAAAAAAGAATTTCACAAGAAACATCCCACGGGTGCCTAGTCTGGGCCTCCTTGGGAATTTAGGTTTTTATTTTCCTCACAGAAGAAATGGCAGTTGTAGAAAATATCACATGGGTACCTAGTTTGGGCCTCCTTGGGAGTTTGGGTTCTGTCATATTTTTTCACAGAAGAATTAGCACTTGTAGAAAAGAATCTCATTCATTGAAAAACATGTTGTGGGTGCCTATTCTGGGCCCCCTTGGGAGTTTGACATGCTTGGTAGTTGTCCCACAGAGAAAAACATCCTGAAAGTACCAAGTCTGAGTCCCTTGGGAGTTGCAGCTTCCTTTAGCTGATCTTCCTTAGGGAATATAAAAGAAAAAGAACTGTAAAATGAAGAAGAAAAGAGGGAGAGCAAATTCCATCCAGCTGGGCTGGGCATATGAAATAGACTGAAGGGGAGGAGAAACAGGCACATAGGTAGGGTTCACTCATATATGCTCAGAAGTGTTTCCAAACTTTTCTGTGCTCTGGGAGAGCAAGTCTGACCTAGTGCTGTCAAGAGTGACAACAGCTATCTGTGTGGCTGATTACATCCTGCTTGTCCATGGAGAACAGCCACTTTGACTGTAAGCCCTCTTTGGCAGTGAAATAATTACTTGACGTACCTGACCTGAGCTCAGATTTGGAAAGGCAACTAATTCAATCTTAAATCCAAATCCCTTCTTTCTCTTTAGTCTTGACCTTCCTGCACGTCTGTCATTTTCTTGTATCTTCTTTCCTACCATCCTTTTCCCTGCCTTCTTCTCCCCATGTCTCTGATTCTTTTTCAGCTTCTTTCCTCTGAATATTAATGGCCTGCCTGAGAGAGGCAGCAACTGTGGGCCTGTTAGAGAAAGGAGGTAGCTATACAGCTGAATGGGCTGGCAAGAAGGCGCTAACTATGAGCTGGAACATGCCTTTGGCAGTCCACTAGCTGTCAGGCTTGGAGTACTATTAGGGGATTAAGGCACAAGCACATCGATGCAGGATTCCAAGAGTGGCAAGTGTGTGCTGAGTTTGGGATAACAGTAGGTTTTTGTATACAAAGGACCTGATATTCAAAGGGATTAACACGATTATCAGCCCCGCTAACAGGGTTAATCCCCTTGTCCGGTTAGTGTTGCTGAATATCCTCAGATGCCACTGCCGCTGCATGCCCTGAGGTTAGCATTGGGGCATTTTGGGAGCAGCACTCAGTTAAGGCAACGTGACAAAAGTAAGGTGCAGCAAAAGCTGTCTAACTTTCTCCATGGAAGCTAACACGGCAGCAGCTGAATATTGTCGCTGCCCGGTTAGCTTCCTGCAATCCCAGAAATTACTCTAGCGTTGAATAACTGGGTTTACATTTCAGCAACAACAGCTAGCTGCTGAAACCACGTTAGCTGCCGCCCTTTAAAATATTTAGATATTTCTCAGCATCATGCTGGGAAGAAAATAGTGATGCCATATTCCTAAAGATTAATGTTCATATAAACCACTACATGCAAAATCACCTATTTCTTTCCTTTTTTAATTTTAAAATTTTTAAACATTTTCTGATATGCTTTATATTAAGTACAGAAGGGAATAGATTCAACAGAGGCAGCCAGTGCTGGTCAAGTGTCTGGCCATCCCAACTTTAAATTATATCCAGATAAGAACATAAGATATGCCATACTGGGTCAGACCAAGGTCCATCAAGCCCAGTATTCTGTTTCCAACAGTGGCCAATCTAGGGTCATATGTAACTAGCAGTTTCCCCAAGAGACACAAGTTCCACAATGCTTGTACTGGGTCAAGCATTGATATCTTCGGTCACTTCTTAATAATGGTTTATGGACCTTTCCTCCAGGAACTTGTCCAAACCTTTTTTAAACCCAGCTACACTAACAGCCTTTACTACATCCTCCGGTAACAAATTCCAGAGTTTGATTACACGTTGAGTGAAAAAATATTTTCTTTTATTAGTCTTAAATAGTTTACCCTGTAGCTTCATTGCATGTCCCCTAGTCTTTCTATATTCTGATAACGTAAACAATCGATCTACGTTTATAAATTAATGAACGGAGTGGAACGGGTAGACTTCTATCATATCTCCCCTCAGCAGTCTCTTTTCCAGGTTAAAGAGCCCTAACCTTTTTAGCCTTTCTTCATAGGAGTATCCTTCCATCCCCTTTACCATTTTGGTGGCTCTTCTCTGTACCTTTTCTAAAATCGCTATATCCTTTTTAAGATACGGCGACCAGAATTGCACACAATATTCAAGGTGCGGTCTATTCAATGCTCGGGTTATATCCGGTCACTGGCACTAAATATCCTAGTTGCCTGGTTAGCATTTTAGCTAACTGGTCAGCAACGATATTCAGCTGCTGGCCAGATAGCTAAACCGGCTAAAGTGAGGCCAGCCTTTTATCTGTCTAGATTTAGCTGGTTTAAGTTAACCGGCCAGCAGCTGAATCTTGCCTCTAACAGGTTAACTCTAGTGCCGCCCCCAGAATACAACTGGTCATCAAGCAATATTAAGTGGCACTAAATGGTATATTGCTGCTGAATATCCCACTGAGCATGGTTTAACTGGTTAAATTGCTTTGAATATGCCACCCAGATAATATATTACATATCATAATTTTCAGAGAGCAACATGCGTTACAGAGAAAATCTGCTAGCAAGGAACCTTTGCAAGCCAAATTTCAAGCAACTACAGCATAAGATCAACATCACTTTTTAAAATGTTTTCAGTTTGTAACCTAAATAAGTAATCCTCTAACTGTGTCTATATAGCCTGTGTAGTATAACAAACCAGAATTGTTTTCATAAAATGAAGCGAATTATTAATTAAATTAAAATGTAATTGTTTGAATTCTTACAATTTGTTCCTTGTAAAAGTTAAGTAGGCAAAGACAGAGAGGGGCCACCACAGCCAAATGTCCTGATCTCTGGAAGGGGCGGTGTAGAAAAATGTTTCAAATAAATAAAAAAATAAAATGGGAAAATGGAAGTTTTAGAGTTTCAAGTCAGTCAGCAATTCTGCTTCTTTTATAGCCATGAGGCAGAAAATCATATTGTTGCAAATATTAACAAACCTAGCTTGCTTTTTTTCACAAGTTTTAGAATAATTATAATACAAAGGGCCAAACCAGTGACTTAGGGGGTCATTCTAGAACATGAATAAGGGATGTTCATGTATTCTGGAACACCACTGACATGCACGTCCAAGGCATCAGCATGGGAAGTTAAGGATGTGGGTGGAATAGGGGTGTGGCCAGCCGCAGAGATGTAGAAAATGTATTCCTGAAAGGGCCGTGTACGTATGAAGTGTAATCCGAACACATCCACGTTAGACCTGCTGAAACGAGGTATAAGGCTCAGACTTAGAAAAAAACTCAGCTCTACCCTGCAATGCATCCCATAGAGATGATTGGATGTGACAGGTCGGATACAGAGTAGTTACTCACCTGTAACAGGTGTTCTCCAGGAGCAGCAGGAATCAGTCCTCACATATGGGTGTCATCGACGCCGATGAAGCCCTAGCGGAGCATTTCCCCAGCTTTCCATGAAAGCCTTTGGGAATGCAGGCACGCATGTGCGGTTCCCTTCCCGCCTAAAGGTGCCATCTTACCTCAGTCAAATGACATAGCTAAGAATAGCACACAAAAATGTAAAAATAAACTATATACAACTGCAACGCCAAGGGGAGGAGGGAGGGTTGTGAGGACTGATTCCTGCTGCTCCTGGAGAACACCTGTTACAGGTGAGTAACTACTCTTTCTCCAGGACCAAGCAGGAAGTCAGTCCTCACATATGGGTGACTCCCTAGCTCTGGGCTACCGAGGAACCCAGGCTGAACAAGAGAACTCCCTCTAGTCCCAGCCATAAAGAAACCTCCACCGGTAGCCCAACAGAGGGCAGGAGTTGCCTAAACCTCAAAGAGATTCCGGAGTACTGCCTGGCCAAAAGCACTGTCCCTACGTGACTCCCTCTCCAGACAGTAATGGGCCGCAAAAGTCTGGCTTGAAGACCAAGTTGCAGCCCTGCAGATGTCTACCAACGGTACAGAGCGGAGATGAGTCACTGAGGCAGCAATTGCCCTGACACAGTGGGCCATGACCCGACCCTGCAAAGGAAGGTCAGCCGCCCTGTAAGCCCAGGTGATACAGTCAGCTACCCAGATGGACAAGGTATGCTTGGACACAGGCAACCCTAACTTATTAGGGTCAAAAGACATGAAGAGCTGAGTAGCCCTTCTGTGCCCCTGAGTACGGTCAAGGTAGAAGGATAAGGCCCTCCTACAGTCCAGGGTATGCAGAACTGCTTCAGCCTGGCTTGCATGAGGCCTAGGGAAGAATGTTGGAAGAACCACCTCCTGGTTGAGGTGGAAAGAGGAGACAACCTTTGGGAGGAACTTTGGAGGAGTCCTGAAGACTACCCTGTTCCTATAGAATCTGGTGTAAGGCCTGTCACAGACCAGGGAATGAAGCTCACTCACTCGCCTGGCCGAGGTAAGGGCTAACAAGAAGAGGGTCTTCCAGGTCAGGAAGCGCAGAGGGTAAGTAGCCATCGGCTCAAAAGGTAGGCGAGTCAGTTGTTGCAAGACCACATTCAACTCCCACTCAGGAGCAGGAGGACGGATTGAAGGCTTGAGCAAAAGCAAGCCCCTGAGAAAACAGGACACCAAGGGGTGAACCGACAGAGAATGTCCTTCCACCAGTGAGTGGTGAGCTGCTAGAGCTGAGAGGTGGACCCGAACAAAATTGGACTTAAGTCCCTGGTTGGACAAGTGCAGTAAGTACTGAAGCACTACTGGCACAGTACAGGAGAAAGGATCCTCTGTACGTAGCTGACACCACACACAAAACCTTTTCCATTTGAGAGCATAGGTTTTCCTAGTGGACTGTTTCCTAGAGGCTAGGACAACCTCCTCAACTTCTTGAGGTAGGCCCCAGGGAGCCAAAACTACCCTTGCAGCCTCCAGGCCATCAAATTGAGAGCTTTGAGATTGGGGTGCAGAAGGGAACCCTGATCCTGGGAGAGAAGGTCGGGTTGCAACCCCAGAGGCAGTGGGGGATCCACCGCCAGTTGAAGGAGAAGTGGAAACCAAGGCTGTCTCGGCCACCTGGGAGCCACCAGCAGGACTGAGGCCTTGTCCTGAAGAATCTTGAACAGAGTTCGGGCCACCAAAGGCGTGGGAGGAAACACATACAGAAGGCCCTGAGACCAGGGAATCAGAAAAGCATTTGCTGCTAGTCGCAGAGGATGCGGTTGTCTGGAGCAGAACTTTGGCAGCTGTTTGTTCAGTGGACTGGCAAACAGATCTATGGATGGAAGACCCCATTTCAGGAAAACCTTCTGAACTACCAAGGGATGCAGCTGCCACTCGTGGGGCTGCAGAATTCTGCTCAACCTGTCGGCCAGGTTGTTCTCCTGGCCTGGAAGGTACACAGCCTTGAGGAGCATGTTGTGCTTGAGGGCAAATGAGCAAAGGTCCTGTGCCTCCTGACTAAGGAGCCTGGACCCAGTCCTGCCTCGCTTGTTCACATAAAACATGGCTACCTTAATCAGGATAGATTGATGAGCCAGGGCAGGAGAGAAAGCTTTGAGTGCTAATCGAATAGCTATGAGTTCTAATAGATTGATCTGTTGTGCGGCTTCCCAGGGAGACCACAGGCCCTGGGTGCACTTGTTCAGACAATGAGGCCCCCCAGCCCTGCAGGGAGGCATCTGTGGTCAGTACCACTGTGTACCTAGGAATTTGAAAAGGCACCCCTTGTAGTAGATTTGGTGGGTGCAGCCACCAGTTGAGGGAGTCCAGAAAAGGTCTGGACAGTCTTATCCTGTCTCTGAGGCTGCCTGTGGCCTGTGTCCACTGACTCCGAAGGCACCACTGTGCAGGCCTCATATGGAGCCTGGCATTGGGGGTCACATGAACTGTCGAAGCCATGTGGCCCAGCAGCCTCAGGCAGAGTCTGGCGGAGACCACTGACCCGCTGAGAAACATGCTGTCCAAGTCCCTCAGTCGTTGGGCCCTGTTTGCTGGCAAGAATGCCTTTGCAAGCAGAGTGCCAACCTCGCCCCTATGAACTCCAAGCTCTGGGAGGGGAGCAAAGTGGACTTTGCGAAGTTTATGACAAACCCCAGGCTTTGTAGAAGAGCAATAGTTCTGAGGGTGGCTTGTCTGGCCTCCTGGCACGTCTGACCCCTGAGGAGCCAATCATGCAGATAGGGGAAGACAAAGATACCCTGATTCCTCAGGTAGGCCGCCACCACTGCCAGGCACTTGGTAAAGACCCTGGGAGCGGAGGTGAGGCCAAAAGGCAGTACTCTATACTGATAATGGTTTCCTCCCACAATGAACCTGAGGTACTTTCGGTGGTCTGGATGAATGAGGATGTGAGTGTACGCATCCTTTAGATCTAAGGAGCATAGCCAATCTCCCTGCTGGAGGTAGGGCAGAAGTGTTCCAAGAGTAAGCATCTTGAATTTCTCTCTCTCTAGGAACTTGTTGAGATTCCTGAGGTCCAGGATAAGTCAAAGGCCACCGGTTCTTTTGGGTACCAGGAAATATCTGGAATAGAACCCTCGACCGTGCATTTGAAGGGGCACAGGCTCCACCGCCCTGTCCACCAACAGACCTTGGAGCTCTTGGAGGAGAAGATCTGTGTGCAGGGGAGGCCTTGGAGGCTCCCCTGGAAAATATGGAGGAGGCAGTTGGTGAAAGTGTAGTGCATAGCCCCTGTGGACTATGTTTAACACCCAACTGTCCCCAGTGATGTGGGGCCACTGGTGGGCAAATAGGGAGAGGCGACCTCCTGTGCAGGATTGGGAGAGCAGGGACGGAAAGGCTATGCTTGAGGAGTCAAAACCCCCCACCCTGCTGAGTGGGAGCAGGGGCCGGAGGCTTGGGGGTCCTCTGCCTACGGGGCCCATTACCCTGCCCCTTGGCTTGCTGACCCTGGGGTGCAGCTTGGGTAGCCTGATACTGAGGGTACTGTTTGTAGGCAGTGCCCTTCCTCGGGTAAAAGGGCTTTTTACCCAAGCCCTTCTTCTTGTGAGAAGGGGCAGAGGTCTTCCTAGACAGCCTTGTCCTTGTAAGGTGCTCGGTCTCGAGCTGAGCGGCCTTCTCGGCCATGGGCTTGCCAAAAAGGTTCTCACCTCAGCAAGGGACATCGACCAACTTGTCCTGAACCCATGGCTCGAGGTCCGATGACTGCAGTCATGCCTGGCGTCGAGACGCGATGCCGGCTGCCGCAACTCGGGCCGAAGCCTCGAAGCCATCGTAGGCGGCGCAGGACATGAACTTGGAGCATTCCCGAATCCCCGAGGACAAGGACTTGAATCTCTGCAAGGGTTCCCCGGAGAGACCAGCAGAGAACCCGGCCAACTCCTTGGCTAGGTCCCGTAAGTACATGCCCATGTACAGCTGGTAAGACTGGACACAGCAAGCAAGCATCGAGCCCTGGAAGCACTTTCTACCAAAACCATCGAGGTTTCGGGCCTCCCTGCCAGGAGGCACTGCGAAGTGCATCTTCTGACTTTTCAGGCGATGCATGGCCGATTCCACCACCATGGAATGGTGTGGTAGCTGCGCCTTCTGAAAGCCAGGGCTCTTCCGGAGTCGATAGATCGAATCGACCCGCTTGCTGAGAACCGGCACAGAGGCCGGTGCCTCCCACATCCGGAAGAGGAGCCGTTCCAGCATCGGAGGAACCGGGACAGTAAAGGCCTCCTTCGGAGGAGTCGTACTGCAGGGCCTTGAGCTCCTTGGCTCAAGGCTCTTCCTCAGGGTCCGCCGGGATAGCCAACGCGGTGGCCATATCCCGGACAAACTCCGAGAACCGGGTATCCTCCGGAGGGGATCTACTTCGGGGTTCTGACTGCGGTGAGTCCGACGGGACGCACCAAGTCTTAAATGTGTCGGAGGACTCCTCATCCTCCGTCTCCCAGGCGGACTCGTCCGACGAGGAGTCAGGATCCGACCCCGCGGGGCCCGGGAGCACCCGCCCCGACGCCGGAGGCACCGGCGTCGACGCCCTCGGTCCAGAACGAGAGGTCGAGGGAGACTGCGACCGAGGTCGACCTCGAGCCTTCATGGTCTCGAGTATGGGCTCGGTCTCCGGGGTCGACTTCGATGTCGATGTCCCGGTGGTCGGGGCAGATGCGCCAGACAGGCTGGCCATCAGTGCCCGCTGCTGCTCCATAAAGGTTGGCCATCAGTGCCCGCTGCTGCTCCATAAAGGTAGACAGTCTGCACTCCAAGGCTGTCATCCTGAGACTCAGCTCGGGAGACGCAGCAGCCACCGACTCGGGCCCCAGCGGTGCTGGGCCCGACGTCGGCTCTCTGGGAGGAGAGTCCTCGAGGACAACAGGACTTACGTATCCAGCAGACTCTGGTTCCACGCGAGGAACTTTGGCAGGCTTCTCTTGTTCCACGGGCCCAGGGCGACGGTCGGGGGTCTTAGACCTGGCCCTCAAGGAGCCAGGGACCTCTTCCGACGACGCCCTCATGAGCCGCTTCTTCCTCTTGCGTTCCCGGTCGGGGGACCCCCTGTCCGAGGAGCCCCGACGGCGCTCGGGATCCAAATCCCGAGATGTCGAGGCCTCAGACGAGGTCCGGGCCCAGCCGGAGGCTGAGTCAGAAAAAAGCCTCTTTTTGCTGCTGGTGACTTCGCAGTGCCTTGGAAGACATCTTCCCACATGGTCCACACGTCTTAGAGTCGTGATCAGGACCGAGGCACCGAAGGCAGCAGTCGTGTGTGTCGGTGAGAGACATCAACTTCTTACACTGATCACACTTTTTAAAACCGCTGGAAGCCATCGGGGAAAAAAAGAGTCCCCGCGAGGTCAAAGGCCCGGGCTTCCAGTGGAAAAAGCAAAAAAAAAAAAGGGTGCGAACGCCAGCCACGAAGGGCAAAAACCGAAAAAAAAGAAACAGGCTCGATACCGGTATACCGAACCCGGCGGGAGGGGAACCGGGAAGAAACATAGCGAGAATTGCCGAAAAAATCAAACTTTTATCCAGGATGACAGGACACACGTCCGGTGGGCTTCTTGGAAAAAGAGAGACTGAGGTAAGATGGCACCTTTAGGCGGGAAGGGAACCGTGCATGCATGCCTGCATTCCGAAAAGCTTTCATGGAAAGTTGGGGAAATGCTCCGCTAGGGCTTCATCGGTGTCGATGACACCCATATGTGAGGACTGACTTCCTGCTTGGTCCTGGAGAAGAAGTGGCACCACTTCAGACAGGACAAATACAAGATGCATTCAGAAGGTACAGGGAGCAGAACTGAGGGACTGTTGTAGGGCAAAGAAACATAACTAAACAGATGTGCAGCGATACAAAGAAGAATACCAGTGTCTAATCATGCCATGCACCTATGTGCTGTACGTGCCAAAGGAGACAATCCACGGGACGCCAACATAACAATGAGATTGCAGAGTCAGGGAGAGTATGGCTGCAAACAGGGAAAAGATATTGTTTAGGGTGAGAATGGCAGCTGGTATGTACAAGTACTGGGCAGCCACCCACGAAATCATGTTGATGTGGGAAAAAGTGAGAGGGTGATTGTGTGGTCTGAGGTGTGCATGGGGGGGAGGGGGGAGCTGGCTTGGGCAGCAGCAGTGCAGATGGGATATGAAAGCCTGGCCAATACCTGGACTGTATGGATGAGCTCTGTGTTACCAGGTGGCAGTGTGATGAGGTAGGTAAAGACAGAGAGGGCCCACCACAGCCAAATGTCCAAAGATAAAGGCGGCAAAGATAAGGGTCCCCCTATAAAAGGGGCATCCAACATTACAAACAGCACTAATGATGCACAGTGTGCTGTTGAGTAGGTAGCAGTGAGGATGAGTGTCCACCCAAAGACACTAAAAACAGATCTATACAGATGACCAGGGTGGAAATCACCCTGCCACAGAATGCGATATACCATGTGATGGTAGTTATGTTCCAAATAGAGATTCAGCCGTACCCTACAACTGTGAATTGTGCCACCATAATCATGTTACCAAGTAGGTTATCCCCCAGGGGCAGGCCTGAAATATGCAGACGACAACTGCCAGTGATGGACGAATGCCCAATGCCTTAAATCCCAGCCATGGTCTGAGAGAACGATGCATACCAGAGCTGTGACATGGATATGTGATACAGCTGGAGAGATGTCCAAGGTGTGACTGCAGTGAACCAGATGTAGGGTAGCAGTGTGTGGCTGCCATATGTGGACCCACACAGCAGAGGCTAGTAGGAGGGAACCCCACCCATGCACCATCCACATTGTGTCATAGTGGACAGACAGATTTGAAGGTATAAGATATGTAGTGTGTGTGTCCTGAACACATCACTGCCCCCTGTGTGTAATCCATGCAGGGCCGGGTTGAATGAGAGCTGTGGATGCAAAGAGCTAGTACAGAAGCTGGCCTGACACAGCACATAGCTGACCAGACCCAACACCGTACACCCATGGAAATGCCAGAGGCCAGAAGTATAGGACCAAATGCTGGACAAGGAACCACAACACCCACCTACCTGTCCCTGAGGGGGTGAAACCTACCAACTATGATCAGAGTGTGATGCCATTAATGCAGGCTATAGTTACAGGCAGTCATGCACATCACATAGTGGATGTGTAACACACTGGAAACAGTACTACCTGGGAACTAGAAGGTCATGGGTTTGTGACCCACCACAACCCAATATGGCAATGTAACATCAATAGCACGATGCTGTGCAGCATCTGAAGCGCAGGTGTCTCCCCACAGGAATGCACCACATGCAGCCACCACACCATGTGTCAGACCAGGCCCAGGAAGACAACTGCATGGCACAGCCAAAGACAAGCAAGACAACCACCACTGGTCACCAAGCAGGACAGGAGGCCCCCGAATGGGTCACAACACCACCAGTGTCCCAAGGGCCGTGGGAGGGCCTGGGGCACACATGCCCTGAGCACATGCAGCAGTTCCCGCACCCTGTGGCGCATACAGAGGGCAGGTAACGGGTTTCCCAACACCCTATCAAGATCAGGTGTGGAGGGTGCCCTGGGGCAAGCACCAACTTTTATGGCAGTGGATGTGTCTCTAAGCAGACCAAGATGGGAAGAAGGTGTGACAAATGTGACAGTGGGCACAGCATGGACAGTGTCCCATGCATGCACTGTTGCTAGTAAATGCCCCCTGCAGTGACCACCTGAGGCGGCACAGAAGGGCACTGGCCAGAAGACCAATGTCACACACACCTGGATCCTGGGCTGGACAGTGTGTGGACGTTGTGAACATATACATGTGTGAGTCACACAGAAATACATGAACATAAGTGTCCATGTCATGCAGAGTGGTGTGAACCCCTGCACACACCCAATGCCAGACCTATGAGGCTGTGCCACCCCATTGATCCCCTCCAACCACCCGTGCCCATTCACATGGCACAGTGTCACATAGACAGCCCTAGAACATGACCGACACCCACCCCACACACCCCTGCACAAACCTACACCGCCTGTGCACCCCCTTTGGACCCAAGCCCATACACCAAGCATTCTGCACCCCAACCCTGGTGCTAGATGACCTCCCTGCATCCCTTGCCCCGTGCCAGGCCCTTGCCCCTCCCCCTCCCTGAGGGCACATGCACCTGTGCCTCAGTCACCATAGTCACAGGTGTGCATGATGGCGTGGTCCTTGGACCTAGAGGTATCACAGCTCATGCTGCCTGACTCTGCAATACCCTCATGGAATGGGGGAGACACCATCCAGGGACCGGTGCCACTTGGAACTGCCCCGAGTGGAGGTGCATGTATGGCAGACCAACCAACTGCGGTGTAGGTAAGTGCTGAAACCCGCGTTGTGACACCACTGGTGCCCGTCTGTGGAGGCGCAGGTGCACATGCTGCTGAAGATGCAGTTGTGGGAGCTGCCCCACCACGCCCCTGCCCAAACCCCGTGGGAGGCACACTGGAGTGTGCATGGGGCAGTATAGGGATGGACCACCCAGGGTCATGCCACAGCTCCATCAGGATCTTCACCATGGTTGCTTGAAGGGTGCTGGTTGCCATGGTCAGCTGCTCTGTGGCCACAACATGCCGTTACTGCAACGCTGTGGACTGTTGCAGCAGTTCCAGCTGCTCCTCTGACTATGCCTGTAGGTGCGGCCCTCCTGGTCATCACTGTCGTCGATAGGGCACTGTGGTAAAGGCGAAGGGGGGGGGGCCATGGAGCTCCAGATCATCCATCCCAGGGACATTGTGCGGCTGCTGCAGTGCAGCGTTAGCAGAGGTGCATGGCAGTAGGGCATCATCTGGGGCCTCCCTGCCCTCCCCTGTGGCATCCTCTATGGACACCATTGGCAGAGCAGGTACTTCTGTCTGTGGAGCTACAGCAGGGGCACCTGTGAAGACACAGACAACATTGTGGATCAACCTGCAACTGGTAATGCCGCCATCGATGAGGTGGCAGTGTTGCAGCCATGCAGGCCAAGCACGAGGCCACACAGGCAGAGAAGGGCCACCGCCATGGTGTGCGACATACCCTGTCCCCCTGTGCGGAGCCAGATGGGCACAGAGGCCCGTGCACAGACACAAACCCTGGTGACCTGTGCACTCAGCCCTGTCACCACCAGCTGGTGGCCATGCTGCCAATGTCTCTGACACACAGCCCAACAGTGGAGCAACCACATGCACTGTGACTAAGCCTGGCAGCGGCAGCAGGGATAGGACACTATGGCAGCCAGTGGTGGTGACTGCGTGCAAGTGTGTGCATGCACACAGGTAGAGGGGAGTACATCGGGTAATGGGCAGGGACACACACATCAAACATGTACCTTGTTCTTGGAATGCCTCAGATGTCTCGAAAGGGCCTATTCCCCATGAGGTGGCAGGGTCAATTGTAGAAAGAATGCGCTGTTCCAGGTCAGTTAGCTGCTCTCCCTACACACCCACGGACCCCTGCTATATCTTCCAGGGAGTGTCGAGGCGCGCCTGATGCCATCTGTGCTTCACATCCTTGATGTCACGGTTCTGGTGATATATGGCATTGATACAATGGCACACATCAAGCCACAGCCACTGCTTCTTAGTCACCCATATGTATGGATACGTCCCTCACCAATTGTCGCAGCCGCTGGAGTCTCTCCTCCAGCATGCGAGTCACCTCACCCTTGGAGAACCTTGCCTTTCCTGGTAGCGATCTTAGGTGCCATGACATGTTCTGTCTGTGTCAATATGGAGGCAATACACGGGGGCCTGTGATGGAACCGTTTGGACATGCACGCCGGAACTGACCAGAGGAGAAGCTATTTTGGACCTAGTCCTTAGTGGAACACAAGATCTGGTGCAAGAGAAGGATGTAGGAGCCATTTGCAATAGTAATCATAACATAATTGTGTTTGATTTAATAAATGGAAGGAGGACGGTAAGGAAATCCACAGTATTACCTTTTAAATTTCAAAAGGGAGACTATGATATAATGAGGAAAATAGTTAAGAAAAAACTAAAAGAAGCAGTTGCAAAGGTTAAAGATTTACATCAAGCATGGGCATTGTTTAAAAACACTATCTTGGAAGTCCAGACCAGCTGCATTCCACCCTTTAAGAAATGTGGAAGGAAGTCCAAATAACTGCCAGCATGGTTTAAAGGTGAGGTTGGAGAGGCTGTTGTTGCCAAAAAAGCATCTTTCAGGAAATGGAAAAAAGGAGCCAAATGACGAAAACTGGAAACAACATAAGCACTGGCAAGTTAGATGTAAGGCATTGATAAGGCAGGCAAAGAGAGAATTTGAGAAAAAGCTTGCTGTGGAAGCAAAAACGCATAGTACATTTGTAGCAAAAAAAACCTGTGAGAGAGTCAGTTGGATCATTAGATGATAGAGGGTAAAAGGGCACTAAGAGGGGACAAGGTCATAGCAGGAGACTAAATGAATTCTTTGCTTCGGTCTTTACTGAGGAAGATGTAGGGATGTTACCCATGACTGAAGTGGTATTTAAAGGTGATACTGCAGAATTGAAAGAAATATCGATACACCAGGATGACGTATTACAACTATTTGATAAACTGAAAGGTAGCAAATCACTTGGACCCGATGGTATACATCCCAGGGTGTTGAAAGAACTGAAATATGAGATTCCAGACCTACTATTAGTAATCTGTGAACTATCATTAAAATCATCTGTAATACCTGAAGATTGGAGGATGGCCAATGTAACTCCAATTTTTAATAAGGGTTCTGGGGTGATCTGGGAAACTACAGACCGGTGAGCACGATGTCAGCACCAGGAAAAATGGTAGAAACCATCATAAAGAACAAAATTACTGAACATGTAGATAGTCATGGCTTAATGGGAGACAGCTAACATGGCTTTAGACAAGGAAGATCTTGTCTTACTAATCTGTTATGTTTTTTTGAAGGTGTGAATAAACAGGTAGACAAAGGTGAGTCAATTGATATAGCATATCTGGACTTTCAGAAAGCCTTTGACAAAGTCCCACATCAGAGACTTTTGGCAAAACTACAAAGTCACGGGATAGGAGACAGTGTGGGCTGCCCCTGGGTCCAGGGGAAGGTGGGTTTGGGACCTGCCCACCACTATTTTTGCTGACATTTGTCAGGTGTGCAGTGACCGCCCAGCCACATAACATGCCCCCCCGGAACCTGCATATGGCATGACATGTGTTCAGGGGCATTCACCAATGTTGCCCTGCGTGGGTGCCCTTATGTCTAGACATGGGTATCCATGCCATGGCACCCACGACTGCTGCACCAGGGATGCATAGATCACACGGTTCACCTGTCCCTTGGCCGCCATCACCCGCCCACTGCAGGTGGCGCATACCTGTGGGCTGGCATGGGGGCGAGGGGTAGGCGCATGGTATGCCACATACATAAGGTAGCCCCAGGACGTCACTGTCCATCTGCCCTGAGTTGCGCCAACCCCGTGGGCCACTGGCTGTGCTGCTGACACATGTTCATGGCTCCTGCCCTGTAGCCCCTCCCCATTCCTCCTGGGTGTTTGCACCATCTCCTGCTATTGTGGTGGCCAGTCTACCTGGCTATATGCCTCTGACATGCATTGGCTACCATTTATGTGTGGCGTGCAGCACAGCATCCCTCCTGTGGTGCAACACATATGCCCAGAGCCATGGGTGGCAGAGTTGCTTTGGGTGACAGACACAGTGTGGTATAGAAGGTCCCTCTGAGCCCTTAGAGAGTGATAGAACGCAGGATTTAGCTTCAGTTAATGAAAGAAAACAAATGCACATGGCTCCTGGTTTCCAGGGAAACCACAAACAGAGCAGATCAGAGGAGAGGAAAACACACCCCTGCTGCAGTTCAGCTCATCGGTCACAAGCTGAGGCAGAACACCTGCTGGAGGGAGGGGTCAGATTAAACCCAGGAAGCCAGAGATATAAGGGAAGCTCATTAGGAAGGAAGTGAGCACAGCCGGGAGCACAGCCACGAGGGCAGCCACAAGGGCAGTCACGAGAAGCAGAGGATTGGCTTAGGAGTGAGGATTCAGAGGAACTAATGGTAACAGAAGATTCTCTGACCTTTGACTCAGAAAGGGAAATCAGCAAAAGAAACGAGCAGAGAACCAGTGCAAAGGAGCCAGGTACAAGCAGCCCAGGTTTGGTGCCGTATGTAAAAGGCAGCCAGAAGGGAAATGTACCAAGAAGGCAGACTTGTGTGCACATAGAAGCTCCAAGGCTTGTATCTGTAGCTGATCCTGGAGGGCAAAAGGAATCTCCCATAAGAAAGCCAAAAGGTAGGCTGAGTGACTGGTATAAAAGCAAAGCTGTTTTTAAGAAGTGCTCTGATATTAGCCCAGAAGGGTGGGGCTTTACGTGTGCTGAATACTGTGGCCATTCCCAACCTTGTGTAGCAGAAGGCTGCAGGGAAAAGTCTCATGCTGAAGGAATAGGTGTGTGCTTGGAAACACCCTGTAGTCAATTGCAGACATTTCCAACTGAGAACCAATATGAACCGATGGAAACAGAACCATCTTTAGAATACCTGCCTGTTGAGTCAATGGACTGTACAATATCTGTGTCTGATAAGATAAAACCTGTATGCTAAGATTAAGCTGTGCAGGGAGAGCTGCAGGTAGCAGCTAGAAGAAAAAGCACCAAAGGTTTTTGGAACAGAGAATTGCTCTTTAAGTTGGATTACTGTGAGGCTGATATAGGAAGCTGTTTATGTTTCATTATTATATTATTTCCTGCCAGAAGATATATGGCCAACTGCTCTTTATTTTCTATATGTAAAAGCCGTTTGGAAGGGGAATTAAAATCCTGTTATTTGCCTGAACCACTCGAGCTCCACTACTCTCTTTATTTCGGTTGGTGAAAACTACAACTCCCAGGAGGCAGTGCTTTCCCCAAGCACTATTTTACTACTGGAAGAAGGGATCAGGTCGCTTAACTCTACTAGCACAAGCTGTGGGGTAATAGCGACATTACAATAGGCACGCAAGACACACATGTTGAACTGCATAACACTATTTTCCCAGCCAACATTCATGGGCCACTCATAGAATATTGGCGAAGCACCCAACCCCCACCCCTTGCCACACCTACAGGGCCATTAACAGTGGCGGCCAGTCTCCCCTGGTGGCTGTCACTACACCAGCAGCCACTGGTGCGGACCATGACACTTAGTGGTATTGCTGCCCTGGGCGCCTTCCAGATGGTGTGGCCCCCTCAGTGCCCTGCAGGGCTGCCTGCTGTGCGACTGGGGGATGGTGTGTGGGACTGCAGGTGGGCCTCCAGCAGCAGATGCAGGCCTCTGAGCTTGCCCCTCAGGCCCCGCACCTCACCCCTGAGACCCTCCACATGGCGCGAGAGGTGTGAGAAGGGTCTGTGCAGCTGTGCAAGGCTGTGTGCCAGCACGCGCTCCAGGTGGGCCATGGCTGGCACATCCTCGGGACCTCTAACTGCCTTCTGGGCCCCTTCATCGGTCCCACATTAGATACGGGTGGGCTACATGGCCCACCAACAAGGGCATGCTGCTTCCACGTGGACATGGATGATGGCACCTCTGTAGCCTCACCACCCTCGTCACTGACATGACTTTGCACTGCCACTGCCCACCCCAGTTTCCATAATCTGGGCCCCCCACTGCCTCCTCGCCATCCGCGTCCCCCCTCCAGTTGCATTGTCACATCCCTCCCCAAACTCCTGCTTAGATCCCCCATCCACTCTGCCCGCCCACCCACCCTTGTCCACACCCTTCTGCCTCCCCTCCATCCACACCCTTGCTCCCAACATCCACTTACACAGCCCCAAACGCTCCCTCTGCATACACAGACACCTCATCTTCACCACCACCCACCAATCACTCACTTCCTGCATGCGCTCAACCGCCACACCCTCACCACCCCTGCCTGACCCCTCAGTCTGAGTTGCTACAGCCTCACCCAACAAGCTCCATGGGGCCTCTCCAGCCGCCCGCCCTGCCACGCCACATGCCCCCCTCCACCAGGGGCTGGAGGATGAGAGTTCAGAGATCGCCACCTGTCTCTGGGGCTTCTGAGCATGGCATCTCTGGGGCTTGACCACTGCCCATCTGCACACTATCCCCCAGGTGTGCTGTGGGACAAAGGCCCCCCTGCCCACTGCCATCAGCTCTGCCAACTTCAGGGGAGGTGGAGGGGGAGAATGCTGCTTCCCCTGCTGGCCCTTCATCTTCCTCCTCTTCATCAGTAGATGGTGTTGGGCTGGACAGGAGGATGGGGCTTTACAGTGCACTGCTGCTGCTCCCACTGCTGTTTGTGCGAAAGCTCCTGCTGGGGCTGGGGGGTGTATCTGCACCGGCGTCCTCCATGGTGTCAGGAGTGGAACCATCTGGAAATGGGGGTGGGGAGTCCTCCTCCTGCTATGTTGCCACTGTGGGGGACAGATTTTATAGTTAGCTTCACGACTGTGGCTGCTTGGGGGCCAGCCATACCAGGGGAGATTCTTTCATTAGGCCAACTAAGGCGGTAGCCTCAGGTGGCAGTTTCTTGAGGGTGGCACTCTGGCTGTGTTTATTTCTCATTTTTCCGCCTCTGGGCTGCCACTGTCTTCCCGCTGCTCTTTTTCCCGCTCAAGCTCATCTAAACTAGAAAAAAAGCAGCGGGAGGGCAGTGGCAGGCCAGAGGCAGCAAAATCAGAAATAAATACTGCCGGAGTGCCGCCCCTTCCCCCTCCCCCCCCCCCCGAGAAACCACAGCCTAGACTGGAGGAAAGACCTAAATGCACGCCGGAAGCGGCCGGGAGAACGGGTGACTGTCTATTTATATTTTTGGAGCTTACATTAGTCATATGGTACAATCATTCTAGCTGTGGCCAGAATCACTTTTCTATTATCGATGTTTCCCTTGGACATAGCTGTGCTACGTTGTTCCGCACGAAGAAAGCATATAGTTACCCACCTGTAACAGGTGATCTCCGGGAACAGCAGGAATTAAGTCGTCACATATGGGTATCGCCGGTACCGACGCAGCCTGCGCGGGAACACTCCCCAGCGTCCAATAGGAAAGCTTTTTGGGAGCATCCCACAGCGCCTGCGTGCTGCCTTCCCAACTCTCCCTCTTCAGTTGAGTTTATAGCTGAGGCAAAAGGAGAGAAGTAGAAAAAGAAAGATAGATAGAGACAACCCAGGGGAGGTGGGTGGCTTGTGAAGACTTAATTCCTGCTGTTCCTGGAGATCACCTGTTATAGGTGAGTAATTACGCTATCTCCAGGAACAAGCAGGAATGTAGTCTTCACATATGGGGACTCCCCAGCTGAGAGATGCCAGGGGGATGACCCCAGCAGGCTGCGAACCCAGGGTATGGATCATGCTTCCTCCCATGGAACTCTGGCATCGAAACCTGGGATGACGGGTAGGAGTTGTACTAAGTCTGAAAGAGATGCTGTAGAACAGCCTGGCCAAACGAGGCATCCCGACGGGAGTCCTTGTCTAAACAATAGTGGGCTCTAAAGGTGTGTACCAAAGCCCAAGTAGTCGCTCTACAGATGTCGTCAATGGACACAGAACGAAGATTAGCCATAGAGGCTGCCACTGCTCTCAAATTGTGAGCTGTGACATGGCCTTCGAGAGAAAGTCCCTTACTCTCATATGCAAAGGATATGTAATCTGCAATCCACCTAGAGAGAGTTTTTTGGAAACTGGACATCCCGAATGACTAGGATCAAAAGCAACAAAAAGCTGAGAAGATTTTCTATGTTGCTTAGTTCTTTGAAGGTAAAAAGCCAAGGCTCTTTTACAATCTAAAGTATGAAGGTTCCTTTCTGCATTAGAGGCATGAGGCCTAGGGAAGAATACAGGAAGGTAAACCGCTTGGTTCAAATGAAAAGGCGAAACCACCTTTGGCATAAAGTGAGGATGAGTCCTAAGAACTACTTTATCATGGTGAAATCTTGCATAAGGAGGATCCACCACTAAGGCCTGTAGCTCACTGATGCTTTTTGCAGAAGTGAGGGCAATTACAGAAGGAAGATGACCTTCCATGAAAGAAACTTTAGAGTTGTAGTGGTTAAAGGTTCAAAGGGCGGTTTCATGAGCTGCCCGAGAACAAGATTCATATCCCATGCCACCGGCAGTGGTTCAATCGGAGGTTTTGTTAAGAATGCAAATGCAATGTGTGCCTTCGAGTCAGTCCTGACTCCTGGCGACCCAGAAGCTCCTGGGTTTTCTAAGAATAGACCTCTCATAAATATTGCCACAAGTGAATGAGAGGAAATAGGTTGTCCATCCAGAGGTTTGTGAAAAGCAGCAATGGCACTAAGATGGACCCTTACTGAATTGGTTTTAAGACCAGAATTTGATAAATGGAGGAGATACTCCAGTAGCGATTCCACAGGCACCGAGAGGGGGTTAAGTGCCCTTTGAGAACACCATACAAAGAACCTCTTCCATTTAAAGGCGTAGGACCGCCTTGTGGAAGGCTTTCTGGAAGCCACAATGATATCTTTTACCTGTTGAGACAGGTTGATATCCAGGAATCGTAGGCTTTCAGTAAGCAGGCCCTGAGGTGCAGGGACTGGGATTCGGGTGCAATAGGGTCCCATTCTCTTGGGAAAGAAGATCTGGAGCATATGCCAACTTCAGAGGTGTGGCTTGATAGAGACGCAGAAGCAGAGGATACCATGTTTGTCGTGGCCAACGTGAAGCTGAGTATCATATAACCTCTGTCTCTCTGAAGCTTGAACAAAGTTTTGTGGATGAGGGGAATGGGTGGGAAGGCACAGGGGAAGTCCTGACCCCAGTGGAGGAGGAAAGCATCCCTTGCCTGACAGTTTTGAGACAGAATTCTGGAGCAGAATCGGGGAAGTTTGGCATTCTGAGGACTTGCAAAGAAGTCTATATCTGGAGTTCCCCAGATTCGAAACACTCGAGCAAGCTGGTCTGACTGAAGAGATCACTCGTGTGGCAGCAGTATTCGAATGCCCATAAATTTTGAATGCCTGGAAGATATACCACTAGAAAGTGGATTTGAAGTTCTCTGGCGAGGACCCACAGTTGCAAAGCTTCATTGCATAACAGAGAGCCCGTTCCACCCTGCTTGTTCACATAGAACATGGCTACTTGATTGTCGGTCTGGACCAGAACTGTCTTGTAGCTGAGATGGGCCTGAAATACTCGAATAGCATGGAAAATGGCTCCGAGTTCTAGGAGGTTTATGTGAAGACAAGCCTCCTGTGGGGTCCAGAGACCCTGAGTTGAGAGATCGTGCAAGTGAGTCCCCAACCCAACTTGGACGCATCTGTTGTTAAAGTGGCTTGGCATAGAGGCTGCTGGAAAGGAGAGCCTACGAGAAGGTTTTCCAGTGATTGCCACCATTGTAGGGACAAAATGAGACGTGTGGAGTTTCTGATTTTGTCCGTTAGCCGACCCGAGGCCTGTGTCCACTGAGAGGATAGGGTCCACTGGGCTGCTCACATATGAAGGAAAGCCCTTGACTGCCTTGTGTCTAGACGAGCCCCTATGAATTCTAGAGACTGAGAAGGGGTGAGATGAGATTTTGGGAGGTTTATGACTAGTCCCAAGTACCGAAGAATTCTCATGGTGCGAGAAAGAGCGAAGCTGGCTTCTGGAGCTGTTGATGCTCGGATGAGCCAGTTGTCTAAGTAGGGGAAGATGAATATTCCTAGAGTTCTCAGGAATGCTGCTACAACTGCCATGCATTTTGTGAAGACTCTTGGGGCAGAAGCCAGACCAAAGGGAAGAACCCTGTATTGGAAATGTCTTCCCTGGAAAAGGAATCGAAAGAATTTCCTGCGATCTGCACGGCTGAGAATATGTGTATATGCATCCTTTAGATCTAGAGAACATAGCCAGTCCTGACTATGAAGGTATGGCAGGAGTGTTCCGAGGGAGATCTTGAATTTTTCTCGGAACAGATACCTGTTCAATTCTCCGAGGTCCAGTATAGGCCTGTGTCCCCCTGTTTTCTTTGGGATGAGAAAATAGGGGGAGTAGAACCCCGTACCCTGTTGGGATATGGGTACCTTTTCTATTGCTCCCTGAGCAAAAAGTGATGTGACTTCCTGATACAAGAGATCGGTGACAGGGACCTGAGAATTGAACTGTTTTATGACTGTAGGAGGGGGCATACTGTGAAAGTGAAGTCTGTACCCCTCTCGTACAATGGACAGAGTCCAGTTTTCTGATGTTATTTGTTGCCATCTTTGGGCAAAATGGCATAACCTGCCCGGGATGGTAAGGGGTTCTGGACCCTTCAGGGGCAGAATGACTAAGTTCTCTAGGAAGGAGTCAAAGTCCCTGAGGAGGCCGAGTCTGCTGAGCCGGTTGAGCTCTTGGAACTTGTGGCTTCCTCTGCTGTCTGGTCTGTTGCTGCCCCCTTTGGGAAGCATGAACTGGACAGCGAGCCTGATGGGTGTAAGATGGGTAAAACCTCTTTTTCTTGTTGAAAAAGGGTTTCTTGACTTACTTTCTCTTTGCTGGGTTGGCTGTAGATTCTGTTCAAGGTAGTATTTTCAGATTCAATCTGATTGGCCTTGTCTTGCCAAAGAGATTTTCTCCTGTGCAAGGAATATTTCCTAGTTTATCTTGCACCCATTGCTCTAAGTCTGATGCCTGAAGCCAGGCAATACAACGTGCACCGATGGAAATAGCAGAGGTTCTGCTAATGCATTCAAAGCAATCAAAGGTTGCACAGTTCATGAACTTAGACATATTCTGGGCATGTTTGACCAGAGTAAGGTATTCCCCCCTTTTTTCCTCAGGGAGAAGAGGGCCCATGAGCTCCAAGTCTCTCGCGACCTCCTTGAGGAACATTCCCATATAGAGAATGTAAGAGTTGATCCTGGTTGATAACATAAAGGATTGGAAGCATCGACGCCCAAAGGCATCGAGTGTCCTCGATTCATGGCCTGGAGGATTGGAAGAATGCCTTTTAGCACTCTTAATCCTACGCATCACCAATTCCACTACCATTAAGTCTTTTGAAAACCAGGACAGCTTGGAACTCGGTACATGGTATCAAGTCATCGAGAGTGTGGAGACACCGTTAAAGGAGCTTCCCACATTCTTAGCATAAGATCATGCAAGATTCTGTGAATGGGAAGGGTAGCTGCCTCCTTAGGAGTCGTAGGGTATTGAAGAATTTCTAATTCTTCTGCTCTGGGTTCCTTCTCCGGAGTCACCGTGATTGAAAGACCTCCAGCTAAATCAAGTATGAAATCCTGGAAGGACATGTCTTCTGGAGGAGACATTCTGCATTGAGGAGAAGGAAATGGATCCTCCAGAAGGACTGCTCTAGTACCGGCAGAATCATCGGAATCGGAAGATTCGAAGTATCTCTGCGCTGGGTGTTCTTGCAATGCACAGTACTGGTACTGCTCGAAGTCAGTGTCGGGATGTCTCGGTACCAGTCCTTCGATACCTGAGATAGACTCAAGGCTCGGCATGGGGGGAAACATACCGGCCGAGGCAGGGGTACCGAAGCTGCTAAGAGGGCCGCTAGACTGTGTTCGATAGTGAGGATTCTCTGATCCATCGCTCCTACCGATGCCTGGGTGTCGGTACCGGTGGAAGCGGGTACGACCCCAGAACATGGCGCCAGTAGTTCTGCCGAGGTGGAAGCCTCTGGAACATCCTGGAGCCTCGTTAATGCTTTGGAGACCGAGGCCTCTCGCCGGGGCTGTTTTGCCAGTGAACTTTCCTCAAGGGCAAAGCCAGTGGCATCTCGATATCTGGAAGAAGATCTACCTTTTGAGGACCGGCCAGTCTTAGTAGACTTAGGTTTAGTTACCTGAGATTCATGAGAGGAAGATGAAGCCCTGGACAACGTTGATGCAACTGACATTGCATCTGCGGCAAAAAGGGTACCGAGTTTTGCAGCTCTATTCTGCAGGCCCCTCTTAGTCATCTTTCTGCAAGAGAGACGCTCCAATGGACAATGGTCAGGACCTAAACATTTGAGACACCATTCATGGGTGTCGGTGACAGATATGGTACAGCCACACTTAGAACATTTCTTGAAAGCACTAGCTGGTTTCTCCATGTTTGAAGAAAAGTGGGCCTAGTGCCCAAAATGGTGCCTAGCACCGAGAGGGGAAAGGCCCCTGAAAGAAATAATCTTTTAGAAAGCTAGTTTTTTTTTTAAAATGAAGAAAAGAGAACCGGCAGTACCGGTAGGCATCGAATGAAGGCAGACGCAACCACAAAAAACAAAAAGAATAATACATTTTGTGCGGTGACAGGGTATGCGTCCTGTCGGCTCCACGGAAAATGAAGAACTGAAGAGAGAGAGTTGGAAAGGCGGGAAGGCAGCACGCAGGTGCTGTGGGATGTTCCCAAAAGCTTTCCTATTGGACGCTTGGGAGCGTTCCCACGCAGGCTCCGTCGGTACTGACGATACAGACGATACCCATATGTGAAGACTACATTCCTGCTTGTTTCTGGAGATTTGAGATGATCAACAGCTGTAGTGCTTATGTCTCTTTACAACATTTATTCATTTTTTATTTATTTTTATCATCTTTTTTTAAAAAATGTCTAACTTTCTATATTGACACTTCTTTTAGAGGTTGAGCTTCTTCAGGTGTGTGGGGGCTCTTCACTATCTCCCTTTGTTGCAGTGTTTGTTTCAGGGCTTTTAACCAGTGTGCATATAGCAGCTTTTAGATTGTGGTGAGACGACAGTGGGTTTATCCAATATATACATACACATTTTTCTATATGATCAATGTTTACTCGATGATTATATAAATATTTTTTTTGTATGCCCTGGGAAGGTTTATGTTTTCCAATGGATAGTCCTTCACAATTATTTTTATATTCCCTTATTTTTTTGGCTTTGCATTGCCGCCTGGATCTGCATAATAAGTGGTTCACATCACTCAATTTGCGGTTTCCCCTTAAATGCCAGAGCTCACAACTAGGCTCCCCTTCGTTATGATTTATGCTTCTTTCAAGGTATGCTATTCACATGCTATATGTTGCTACACTTTGAATTATGACTTTTTGATTGTTGTGGGGTGGTTTTGATCTATTTTCATTCCCTCTTCCCCTCCCCTTTTTTTACCCCGTATAAATTGGCGTTTCTTCTGGATCGTAGCTCATAGTGCCGATCAGTTTTCAAAGTTTTTAATTATTTTTACCACCTTGAAATATAACTTTTAGATTTGCTGTGGGTTGGGTCTGATGTATCCTCATTCCCTCTCTCCTTTTTCCGTGTTAAATTGGCGTTTTTCTGGATTGCAGCTCAGAGTGGCGATCACCTTTCGGAATCTCCAATTACCTTTAGAATGATTTGGGACTGGTTTTCTGACCATGTTAGATGCCTAAACAATGGACATAGATAGTTTTTTATATTTGATAAACTGTTAATAGCCTTAGACCTCTCCAAAACTGAGTAATATTTAACGTATGTATAATAACCTCACTATTTCTTTAGCTATCTCAAACAGTTTATTTTTCATCACAAAATGTTATAAGTGTTCCTCCAGTGGTGAGTTTAGCCCTCTAGCATTCATACATAATGCGTTTCACATTGTCCCCTGGTGGAGGTTTTTTTTCTATCCCATGGTTATCCTTTCACACACAATGTCTCATTGTTCATCCTTATCTGATATCACCGGCTGTATGGTCTTTTAACAATTTTACTATTTTTATTGTTGTCATCGATTACCTTTAATTTCATTTTCATTTTTACTGTAATGGTTTTATTGAATGTTTCCTTCCATTTTTAATTATTATTTGTTATGGGTTATATTGGGCTCTTTTATATCTATTTAACTAAATTTTACTATCTTATGTTATCAATATTAATATTTTTATAATTCTCCTTGTATGTATTACATGTTAGATTTTATTTATTACTTTTTTGTATGTATGATATGTCTTTTAAGGTCGCACCCCCCTGAAGAAGGCTTTTGCTGAAACATGTGTAGGGCTGACCTTTGACACTCCAATAAAGTTTCATCTTCCAGTGGTGTGGCTCTCCTGCTCTCTGTTTGTGTTCTACTGTTGCAGGAGAGGTGTTTCCCTTGTGCCTACTTCTGGGATTATTCCAAATCCTGGATTGGCCAATGTTGAAAACATGATATTGGGCTTGATTGAGCTTTGGTCTGACCCAGTAGGGCTATTCTTATGTTTTTATCCTGTATGAAAACAAATGAATATTCATTTTGGATATTCTGAAAGCCCTGTAATGTCTCCAGGACAGTTGGGAAGCCTTGGTGTAAACACTAATGCAAAACTGAGAAAAACTATAATAAATCTTTTCCTACTTCCTGTGTGTGTGGAATGGGAATAAAATGCTGCAGGGCTTAAATAAACTTCTCTCCCACAGAAAAGACTTATAAAATGAAGAAAACACAGCTGGTCCATGAGAGATTTAGTCAACCGTGGTGATTAGTGGTAACGACAGTCCCCAGTTTTTTTCTGCAGCTCAAGGGGAGATTCCATGGCAAGAGTTAGAAACATCAGCTGCAGTTCTGAAATTCTGAAGTACATTTGCAAAAATCTCTGTATATTTGAACCCCAAATAATGTTGCATAGTGTGATGTTTCTAGTATTTCCTGTTAATTTATTTGATCCATTTTGGAGTTCAGTTTATCTAGTAGGCATAAATAGGTGTTCTAGGGCCCACCATGGCAATATATACCATGCTATTCTTTTCTGGGTAGGTCCCTTGTTGTATGTGTTTTGGAAGTTTATGCTGGTATGGTAGAGTAGATTTAGCCTTGTAGATCTTCAGTAACTTTTGTAGGGTTTTATATTAGTTCCCAATATGCCTGCTACTGAAGAATGTTTGTTGTTGGTGAGATGAATTCAGAATCAGATTTTTTTTAAATATATTGAGTTCTGTGGGTGAATATCCTACCTCTGCTCTGCCCCCATGTTTGAAGAGGAGGTTCTGCGAATGCACAATATATATTCAAAAAGAAAAAGCAAGCACCATAACTCAGTTTATAACAAAATACAAATGATTTATAATTTGGAGTTACAAACTGCTATGGTTCTCGTTCTCTTTTAATTCCTTGGTGTGCAAACATCTTGCATTTGCTCCACTTTATCTAATCGGCTTTTTGGTTTGGTTCAGTCCCTGACTGGAGTTTTGAGAAAGATCCTCCCTCCCCCCCCACCCCAGAGGGCGCCACCTCATCCCTCGCCTCAGGCAGCAGATTGCCTTGAGTCGCCCCTGAGCCACACACACAGTGTTCCAGCATGTTCCATCTCTGCAGGGGGTGGGGCAGTGTGGATTGGGACTATGTGAGGTGGAACCTTGGGGTGGGGGCATGCTGTTTCTGTGGTGTCCATTTCACAGTGGTGTCTGCTCTTACATGTGTTGGCCTGCCTCAGTGTTGGGGGGCCTGGCAGCCTGCTGCTCAGACAGGATATCTGCATGGCTACTCATCCTTCTCCTCCTGTGGATGCTGCCGGATATGCCATATCAGCCGCGGGCATGTGTGGCGGATTGTGTGGCCTCCGATTGTGTGGCCTCCGTGTCATGCAGGATCCAGAAACGTCTGTGGGGTAGAGACACACCTCATCATTCATCCTTGCCAGAGCACAGACCTGCCTACTGCTTGGGGTTGTGCTGCTGGCACTCTGCGCATGCCCATCATGTGCCGCGTCCCCATTTGCTCTCAGTCGTATGTCACCCTGCCATGCCAAGCTGGGGGGAGGGGGAGCTGCAGCTGGTCACTGCATTTTGGAGCACTGACATCTGTAGTCTCATGGCTCTAGCCCTGAACCACAGTGCTCGGGGTCCTGGGTTCGGCTCCCACCTTGGGACATGTACACAGCCGTTTTATTTTGCCTCAAGGGGCATCTGTGTAACCTGGGGATGTGTCTGACATTATGGGACTGTTTTCTGCTATGCGTGTCCCTTCCATCTATCTCTGTGTCCCCCTATGCTTTCACTGTGGGCCTGAAGGCATCCTGTTTTCCCCTGTTTCCTGGGCCCCTGCTGTCTGGCTGCTCTGTCTGGGCTGTGCTGTCCTGTCACTGTGCAGCCTGTCTGCTTTCTGCCTGGGGCAGATCCTGACTTCCCCTGCCTTTCCTTTCCACCTTGGTGCATGCCTGTCTCTGTGCCAACCTGGGTGTTGCTCCAGCCTGCCCAATTCTCTCTGCTTTGTGATGTACGTACTGGGCGAGGGTGATCCCGATATGTTCCCAGACCCTGCGAGCTGCTGTGTGGGCTGGCCGCGTCTGCCCGGTGGGGAGGAGAGTCTCCTCCTGCTCACTGACTATGGTTACCAGCAGCCTCGTCTCTGTTTCGCATGGTGATGTTTGCATTTTGTTGGGGGGAGGGCTTCTTCCTGAACCACACATGTGGTCTGAAGGGCATGAGGTTGGGGACGTTTGCAGCGTTATAGGTGCACAGGGCGATTGGGGCTACATGGGCAGTGTGCACACTGCATACATGTGCGCGTGGTGCAAGACCAGACGATAGGCCGCCAGTTAGATGTGCTTTGCTGGACACAGCCACACGCTAAATCTACAACAACATGTGCATGTCTACGCGGAGTTGTAGAATTGGGCCTCTGCATGCACATCCTAGCTGGAGACATGCATGGGGCCTGGACATGCCCCTTTCAGAATCGAGCTCTATGTATATATTTGGGAATGTTTGATTCCCAGGTCAGGCCTTCTGCTTCCTTAATTGGCTAGGGATGCTGTGGAAGCAGTGTACATAGTTCCTGGGCGGGGAGGGGGGGAGGGGAAGACTCCATGTCATCATATAATGCACCCAAGATGGCAGTGCTTCGTAAAGAGCCCTGGTGTGTGGCCTTCAACCAAGCACTATTGCTGCAATGAGTGGGCTAAGTGAATTGGGAGAGTATTTAAAACAGTGGAAAAATTCCTGGATAGCTGGCAATGAAGGCTCAATAGAGAAACCAGTTCAGAGTGAGTTAGAAATCTAAAGAACATGAGGGGTTTATATTCAAAGCGATTAAGGCAGTTAGCAGACCTGCTTATTATGAACAGCGGTGAGCAGGATATTCAGCAGCCAATAAGCTGGTTTGTGCCACTGAATATCCCCCTCTAATGCTGCTAGACACTCCAGTGCTAACCACATAGCATTGAGGTATTTTCAGGGGTGGCGCAGACAATAACTAGTCAGTGGCAATAGTCAGCTGCTGGCCCATTATCATAAACCGGCTAAAGTTAGGCACTTGAAAAACTGAATATTGCCCCGGACACTATCCGGGCAGGCAGACATGATCCTGGAATTGAATATCCGGGGTGATGTTAAAGTACCAACAGCTAGCTGCTTTAAATACGCTGGCCACCACTGCTGAATTATTTCCCCTCCCACCCTCCCCCCAAGGAAACTATTGACCATAAAAAATTGAAAAGAAAAAAAATAGACATTCTGCATCCAGATAATTTAGGAAGAGAGATCATGCAGAATGATGCCACAGAGAAAGAGAGAATACTCCCTGCTGAAATGAATAGTTCTCTTACTTTAGGGAGATAGCCCAGTAATTTACTAGCATGCTGCTTAAGGAGTTTCTGTCTTTCTTCTTCAATGATTGCACGATAGAGAGCTTCTCTTCTTTCCTCCTCCTCCTTTTCTTCAAGTTCACGCTCCTGAACAAAAAAGCAAAGGTAGTTTCTTTTAAACTATTACTCTTTAGTAGCTTGAATAAACCCTAAAAGCAACATTTTCTTCAGTTAGTATCTCAATTTAAAAAAAAAAAGAATGACCATTTCAAGGAAGAAATTAAAAAGATAATCTAGGAATTGTTGAATGCAAGTACAGTACCTCAGTGGTTACATGCCAACTGGGAGAACACAGAGAATCCACTAGCACAGGTTCCTAACAATGCAAACTACTTTTTAAAAATTGCTTTTTAAAAGCATTTTCCAGATATTTTGTTTCTTTCAAGGAGTAAAAGGATCACAATAATTCCACCAATTCCAGTTTAAAAATGTGCTTTTTGATCCCATATCTGCACAGGAAAAATCACTTTGCTTGCCTTCACCAGCTAAAATTAGACTACAGTGAATTCCTTTGGGTCTTTAATAAATGAAAAAAACCTGATCCTTTTTAAAAAATTTAAACACAAAAATAGAGACTGTTGTATAGTGAAAAACTATTTTCTTACAATTTGGACTTTGTGAAATTACTGCAAAAAATGTTGGTTTGCACACCAATATCTATAAGGGTAAGGCTGAGGCACCTAAAATTAGATCTTATCCTCCTAAATCAGTTAGATGATCGCTGAGGGGGTGATAAGTCTCTGGCCTTGTAACGAAATAGAAAGCTACGGACACAATTCAGTTCCGGAGGTCCCGTAACTTCAGCCCCTGCCCCCCCCCCCTGCCTCATAGTAGGCTAAGTGGGTCTTTTGTCCTCAGAAAATGAATCTATCCTTTTGGCTGCATAGAAAAGAGGCATTCCAGAAGGGCATTTGAAAACTGTGTACACACATTTCATTTACAAAAATGTACATGTGTATGTACGCTGGCAATTAATGCATATATTTTATGTCACTGTTTATTTGGAGTAGTTTTTCCAAATGGGTGAACTATGTAAGCATGCATGTTTACTTTTATCTGTAAAACAAGTTGATACTGAAAGACAATGTGTGCAGCAGGTGGGTGTGTGGGTTTGTATTGGCTGAAAAGTACATGCATACTATACTTGGTCAGTGGCACCCTAATGAAAATTTATAATTTAGTAGGTAATTTTCTAAAACTTTTTCATGTGAAACATCAGTTTTAAAAAGTAGAAAAATTCTTTTATAAAATATTGCACGGCCATTTATTGGCATAAAAGGTAGGAGCAGGGAAAGAGAGTACCTATTTTTATGATCCAAATTTGAAAAAAAAATCACTATTTACAAATGTAAATGTCACACAAGCTTAGGGGCCAGTTACTAAGGTGCACACTGCATAATAATGAGATGCAAAGCATGCAAGCACCTCATTATTATGTAAATTGAATAATGCTATTTGCTTAAATAGCACAAGCTGTTTTATTCAAGGAAAAAGAAAACCAGCTCAAAGCTGGTATTATTTTTCTACACTATATCATCGGGCGGCTAACACACAGCCTGATGCTCCTGGTGCCATTCTTAAAGGAGCCAGTGTAGGAAAACACAAATCCAGTGTGAGGATCTCCCTCCTTCCCAAAAGCAAAGCATCCTCATGAGCATTCTCCCACCTCCTGATCTCATACTCCCTACGAAGACAAAACAGAAAGGCCTCCACCCCCCATTGGCAAATCCCCCAGTGGATTGAGAACCACTGCTGTAGGCCATCCCAGGCCTATCTTAATGTTTCCATGGTGATCTAGAAGAACCTGGCAGGACTGGGTCAGCACCACGTTCATAAGGTTACCCACGAACCTCTAGCAGTAGTCTTGAGGTACTACCATTAGTTCTTATATGGCAGCTTGACCCCTAGTGGTAGTACAGTTAGGCTACCATAGGGGAAGGGGTCACCAGTGCCATTTTGAACCCAATGCTAGCCCTGGCAGGAGAGAGAGAAGATTGTTTCTGCTGTGTTCCCCCAGACCACCATGGAAATATTAAGGTAGACCTGGGCTAACCTATGGAGACTTCAGGAATTTGCTAATTTAGAGGGGGTGGGTGATCTTTAAGGGAGGGGACCCTTCCATTTTAACTTTGAGGGGGTACAGGGAGGTGGGGTAGGGGAGATGTTCACATGGTCTCTTTGCTTTTGGGGGCGAAGGAAACCCACAGACTGGATTTGTTTTTTCCTACGCTGGCTCCTTTAAGAATGGTGCCCAGGAGCATCAGGCCATACGTTGTTCGAACAATGCTCCAGGGAAGCAGAATAATGCAGCTCACGACTGTAAACTCAAAATTACCCCTGCCTACCAATAACCAGATTAATATGAATAAAATACAACCTCTAAAATGCTTGTATGCAAATGCTAGAAGTCTAAAAAAATAAGATGGGAGAATTACAATATATAGCAGTAAATGAGAGTTAGATATGATTGGTATCTCAGAGATCTGGTGGAAGGAGAGGAACCAGTTGAAGACTGTGATACCTGGGTACAATTTATACTGCAAAGATAGAGTAGATCAAATTGGTGGAGGGGTTGCACTCTATATTAGAGAGGGCATTGAGTCACACAGGATTAAAGTTTTGCAGGAAACAAAATTCACTGTAGAATCTTTATGGATTAAAATTCCATGCAAAAGGGGGAAGGCGATGGCAGTGGGCGTGTACTACCGACCGTCTGGCCAGAATGAACAAATGGACGATGAAATGCTCAAAGAAATCAGGGAAGCTAACAAAAGTGACATCACAGTAACAATAATGGGCGATTTCAATTACCCAGGAATCGACTGGGTCAGTGTCACAGCAGGACATGCTAGGGAGATAAAGTTTCTAGATGAAATAAATGACTGCTTCTTTGAGCAGCTGGCTCATGAACCAACAAGAGAGGAAGCCATTTTGGACCTAATCCTCAGTGGAATATAAAATCTGATGCAAGTGTTGGCAATAGTGATCATAACATGATCGTGGTTGATTTAATAAACGGACGAAGGATGGCAAGGAAATCCACAGTACTACCTTTTAAATTTCAAAAGGGAGACTATGATAAAATGAGCAAAATAGTTAAAAATCAAAACAAAACTAAAAGGAGCAGCTGCTAAGGTTAAAGAGTTACATCAAGCATGGATGCTGTTTAAAAATACTATCTCAGAAGCCCAGACCAGCTGTATTCCATGCTTTAAGAAAAGTGAAAGGAAGTCCAAAAAACTGTCAGCATGGTTTAAAGGTGAGGTCAGAGAGGCTGTTGTAGCCAAATAAGTATCTTTCAGGAAATTGGAAAAGGAGCCAAATAACAAAAATTGGAAACATAAGCACTGGCAAGTTAGATGCAAGCATTGATAAGGCAGGCAAAGAGAGAATTTGAAAGAAAAAAAGAAAAACAAAAGCTTGCTGAGGAAGCAAAAACCCCTAATAAAAATGTTTTCAAGTACATTTGTAGCAAAAAAACTGTGAGAAAGTCAGTTGGACCATTAGATGATGGGTAAAATGGGCACTAAGAGGGGACAAGGCCATTGCGGAGAGACTGAATGAATTCTTTGCTTCAGTCTTTACTGAAGAACATGTAGGGAAGTTTCCCATGACTGAAATGGTATTTAAAAGGTGATATAGCGGAAGAATTGAAAGAAATATCAATAAACTGAGAAGATGCATTACAACTACTTGATAAATTAACACTAGAAGCCCCAAAAGGAATTTTACCTAGAAACCCCAAAGTGTGTCAATTGACGCATTGTCACGATGACTGCATTTAGCATGAAATGCAGATGTGAATTAATGTGAAGTTACTTATTTGTTAAATACGTGCAGTATGTGACGTCATTGTGTGTTTGTTGTTTGTAATGTCGGAGTAAAACTGTAAACAGTGATTGAGATGCGCCACCTAGTGGGAACATGAATTTATACCTAGAAAACCCAAAGTACGTCAATTGATGCATCCAAGACAACTGAGTGCATCAATTGACGTACTTTCGGGCTTCTAGGTATAAATTCATTTTCCTGCTAGGTGGTGCATCTGTCATTAATTTTCGATGCACATATTTGAACATCTTGACCTTGCTAACAAAGTCATGGTTCTAGCAGTGGCGCTGGTATACAACTTCGAAGATGCATTTGCGTCAATTGACGCACTTTGGGGTTTCTAGTGTTAAAGGAGTAGCAAATTACCAGGACCGGATGGTATTCATCCAAGGGTGTTGAAAGAACTGAAATATGAGATTTCAGACCTACTATTAGTAATCTGTGAACTATCATCTTTAATACCTGAAGATTGGTGAATGGCCAATGCAATGCCAATTTTTAAAAAGGTTTCCAGGGGTGCTCCAGGTAACTACAGACTAGTAAGTCTGACGTCAGTAACAGGCAAAATGGTAAAAACCATTATAAAGAACACAATTACTGAACATGTAGACAGTCATGGCTTAATGGGAGAAAGCCAACATGCTTTAGCCAAGGAAAGTCTTGTCTTACTAATCTGCTATTTTTTTGAAGGTGTGAACAAACAGGTAGACAAAGTTGAGCCGGTTGATACAGTGTACTTGGATTTTCAGAAAGTCTCTGACAAGGTCCCTCATGAGAGATTCTTGGAGAAATTAAAAAGTCATGGGATAGAAGCAGTGGTGAGATCCAAATAAACTAAAGACTGATTCGATCCCAGCCCTCCCAGGTGCATGATGGCTGGGTTGCTGCACCTCGCGTGGAGGTGTTGAAGTGGCCATACGCTTGGGCCACTGCCCTCCACTGAGATGCAGCAACCCTGCCATTGCCCTGTGGCCCCATCCCCCGCCTGACAATGTTTGACAGCATTGGGCATTTCTCCCGATGCTGTGATCCTCTGATGTCAAAATATTTTCAGGCAAGTGGATTCGCGCCACTGCAGTGCTGGTGTTTCCATGCCGTGTTCGGCCTGGTTTGGCAAACGTTGAGCCACAGTAGGAACTTGTATGAACCGGGCTGAACTGCCCAATCCCACCACTTGATAGGAGGCAGTGTACTAATTGTGGATCAGGAATTGGTTAAAAGATAGAAAGCAGAAGGTAGGACTAAATGGCCAATTTTCCCAACGGAAAAAGGTGAATAGTGAAGTACCCCAGGAATCTGAGCTGGGTCTGTTTTTTTTAACATATTCGTAAGTGACCTGGAAATGGGAATAATGAGTGAGGTAATCAAATTTGCAGATGACACAAAATTATTCAAAGTTGTTAAAACCAAAGAGGATTGTAAAAAAAATGCAAGAGGACCTTGATAAATTGGAAGACTGGACGTTGAAATGGCAGATGAAATTTAAATTTGGACAAGTGCAAAGTTATGTACCTAGGAAAGAACAATCCAAACTATGGTTACATATTAGGAACCACCATCCAGGAAAAAAGATTTAAGCGTCATCATGCATAGCATGATAAAAACCCTCCGCCCAGTGTGCAGCGGCAGCCAAGAAGGCAAATAGAATTCTAGGAATCATAAGGAAAGGGATGGAGAATTAAACAAAGGATATTATAATGCCTCTGTATAGTTCCATGGTGCGACCACCATGAATATTGTGTGCAATTCTGGTTGCTGTATCTTAAAAAGGATATAGTGGAATTAGAAAAGGTACAGAGAAGAGCCACCAAAATGCTAGAGGGGATGGAAGGATACCCCTATGAGGAGAGGCTTAAAAGGTTAGGGCTGAGGGGAGATATGATAGAGGTCTATAAATTAATGGATGGAGTGAAACAAGTATAAAAGTAGATTGATTGTTTACGCCATCAAAAAGTAGAAAGACTAGGGGACATGCATATTTGCACCACCAGTGCCAACGGCTCCAGCTTCAGCTCCCCGATCGGCATTGGGTAAGGGAGCGGGGAAGTCAAACTCCTCCCCGCTCCCCAGCACAAGACCAATCAGGGGCCGAAAGGAATGCCTTTAAATATAAAGCGCCATTAGGTGGGCCCACACTTGAGGCCCCACCAGAGAGCCCTTTGGTGCAGGCCTTAGGTGAGGACCACAAATGAAGACACCAAATAGTAAGTAACTATAAACAAGAAATGACCCAACACCAATAAAATCACTAGCATAGGAATATTTACTTAGGGAACTGACAAAACAAACTGTATAACCCCTGCTACTGTGTAACCCCTGCTACCCTTAGGCAACTGTATAAAACCTACTGTTTAGCCTTTGCTACCCTCAAGCAACTGCAAAAAAACACCATGCTCTCATTTTATCTTGCAATATATTCAATACTTGCACTCATACTCTTAGCTGCAGCACACAAAGACCTCAACACCCCACAATTCCTCCCACCCCCCTACAATTACCAATCAGCATCCTCTCCCTTTCTTCTACCCACACCTCCAAACTGATCACGACAATACTCAACCAGACGTCTCATAACCATACAACCCTCTCCTTGCATCACCCCAATTGTTACTGCTCCTGACACAATAACACAGGTGCTCCAATGTGCACTGATCAATGCCAGATCAGTAAGAAATAAAATCCAGACTATCACAGATCTACTCACAGAATAACAACTGGACATACTAGGTATAACCGAAACATGACTCACAAACACCGGCAATGTCATCATCAATCAAATCAAAGTAGGAGGCTACTCACTATTCCACTGTCCAAGAAACAATAGAAGAGGAGGAGGGGTATTGCTACCAACCAAATCACACCTACATTTCCATCCTCTATCAGCTAAAAGCACCGCTGAAATCAACTTAGTCACCTTCACAAACAACTATTTAACCATCATCCTCAGCTACCATACACCTACCCTCTCATCAAATAACCTATCTACCATAATTGAAAATGTCATTGAACACACCAAAACCAAGACAGACATTTTCATCCTCGGAGATTTCAATCTCCCCTCCTTACCTGCAGACACAGCAGACACATTCCTCACAGCTATGGAATCATTGGACCTCACCCAAATAGCGACATTTCCTACTCACAACAAAGGCAACACCCTGGATCTAATCTTTACCCCCACCCTTCAAATCCACACTAGCCCCCCCTCACTAAAAATCGACCCCATGCCATGGACCTACCATAGTCTCATCACTTTCACTCTACACCTAAAATCGCCAAAAACGCAGACAGACCACCAACAAGCAACACAATGTTTCAAATATTTCAACAAGGACACCTCTTGAGGACACACTGCCACATCTAACCACGGACACAGATACCACAATATTGACGGACAACTGAAATAAAGTGCTCGGAGCCACAGCTAAACTATCACCCAAATAACAAAAACCTCCTAAAAAACATCACACCCACAAAATGCCCTGGTACGTTCCCTATGACAACTAAAAACTGAACCAAGATGAATCGAGTGGAAATAGCTGAAAACCACCTTGATTGAAGACCGCCAACAGCTACCTTGCACTACTACAAAACTACCATGCCACGGCAGATAAAGCTAAGAAAGACTATCATTCAAAAATCATCAATACTGCAATAAATTGTCCAAGAGAACTATTTGACCTAGTTAGATGCCTCACAGAACCACCTACAAACCACAACCCAATACCCACCATCACCCATCAACAATTAGGTGCACAGTACAAACAGCTACACTCCTGCCCGTACCCCACCACCTCCCTTCACACCTCTGCCATTCCTAACAACAATTACTGGCTCACATTTCAAACAGTCAGTAGCAAAGATATGGAGCATATACTAACTAAGCTAAACACTTCCACCTCACCACTTGACCCATGCGTAGCCAACTGGGTCAAAGCAGCAAAAAATGAATTTAGCCCAGTTCTAGCCAAGATAATAAACAAAGCTCTTCAACAAGGAATAATGCCAAACAGTCTCAAGCTCTCCTCCATCCGCCCCACCCTGAAGAAACCAAGCCTCAACCCATCAGACTCTGCATCATACCGACCCATTGCCAGCCTCCCATCCCTGAGTCAAGTCATCGAGAAAACTGTACAGCTCCAAAACCATATTGATGAAAACCACCTACTTGGATCCTCAATGGCATGATTTCCGCCCAATGCATGGAGTAGAAACCCTAATGACCTGTCTCATTAACACCTTAAACCCAAGGCATTCAAGACCGCACACAAACCTACCTCCTGATATTCCTAGACATCTCTGCGGCGTTTGATACAGTCGACCATAATATGCTACTTCAGAGATTACAACTATTCGGAATTCAACACATCGTTCTCAAATGGTTCCAGTCATACCTCATAGACAGACAACAGCAAATAAAGTTGAGTTCAAACATCTCCATACCTTACCAAGAAACACAAGGAGTACCCCAAGTTTCCATACTATCTGCACCCCTTTTCAACCTATACCTCCAAACGCCTTTGCTCTATTATCAAAAAGCACAACATCCACTTTCACCTATATGCTGACGATATTATGCTTTATTCCTCACTCCATCTCAATCAACCGGATTACACACGAATTCAAGACTGCTTCACAGAAGTCACCCACTGGCTCTCAACAAATAACCTATCAATCAACTTCAAAAAGACTGAGGCTATGTTTATTACAAGGGATACTTCCTTCATACCTCCAACCACTTTAACATTAAACAACCTCCAGATAAATGCAAAAACGGAGCTTAAATACCTCGGAATCATTATCAACCAGCAACTCTCCTTCAAAACCCAAGCAGCAAGGCAGCCAAAACAATCTATTTAAAAACAAAGACCCTATAATGACTCCGTCCCCTCCTCGAACCAACAGATTTTAGATCAGCACTTCAAGCACTCACTCTCCCCTCTGCAGACTACTGCAACAATATCTACCAGGGTCTACCTCAATCTACACTTCTCCCTCTTCAAACCGCGCTACACACAGCTGCTCGTACCATCCAAGGAGCTGTTAAATACGACCACATTACCTCCATCCTAAAACAATTACATTGGCTACCCCTTAGCAATAGAATCAAATATAAATGCATCCTCCTCACTGACAAAGTCCTTCACTCCTACCAGGAAACCTACCTCCAATCCCTGCTACAGAAACAGTCTACAAACAGACCACGAAGACATATTACAATCAATAAACTTAACATACCACAATCCAAAACTAAATACAACCTACAAACATGCCACAAAGCTTTTGAACTCTACGCTGCTTCCCTATGGAACTCCCTACCTGACACCCTAAGAAATTGCCAATCTTCCCTCCTTCCGCAAACACTTGAAAACCCACTTATTCACTGAACATTTTGGTCCCTGTACCTAACATCCTGTCCAACATGCCACTATCAAAACAGACTCACAATTTATAGTTATTGAACAAACTGCTTAGTTTCAAAGTTTGTATATAGTGTTCTACTATATATATTATGTAAGCCTTAATATTATTTTGTTATTCAAAGCTGTTAACTGTTTCCCCTTAACTGTTATTGTGTTCCTTATATGACATATGTTCATTGTAAAAAACGTTCTGTTCCTTGTAAACCACTTTGACCCAGTGAAAAGAGGTATATAAGCCTAGCTAAATAAATAAATAAAACATACTGCAAAGAGCTGATCTAAGCATCCAGATTGAACCAGTGCCTTGGTCAGACCATGCTATAATCTTCCTTGTACTTCCGAACTGTACCCAGCTGCCATACCTCCCCCAGCTACAGCATCAAAGACGTTGGATCAAAGCGTTTAACCCACAATCCTTCCTCGATAACGTCTCCCCGCTTATCGAAAATGATATATCTGACTTAGACAGTTTCATTAACTCCTCCAACTCAGTAATTAATGAAACCGCAGTATTCTCAGAAAGATGATCTACGACTCCCCTTCCCTTAAACTACACACCTTCCCTGGTATTCCAGTAATCTCTATCCTATCAGATGAGAACACAGGTTATTAGAAAGAAGATGGAAACAAACACATGATGCAACCATTAAGCAACATTTTCTTAGCAAGCAACTTGAATACAACAACTTAATCAACAAGTGCCAAAAAGAATACTACGCCAACATTCTCATGAAATCTCTCAACCGTCCCAGGGAATTATTCGCAATTGTGTCCTCCCTCACCAGCAATCCCACTTCAACATATTCCACAAACTCAAAACAACAACTAGACCCACAGACCATGGCTGACTTCATCTGCAACAGGCAATCCCCGACACTCCACCACATCAACAAGACAACTCATCTCAAACTCACATATGGCACACTTTTAGACTAATAACAAAGAGAGAACTCTCAGATGTCACCAATAGTATCAATACCACAACCTCCCCACTGGATCCATGCCCAGTTACATGGATAAAATCCCTTTGTACCAACCTCATTCCAACTACACTAACGATGGTCCACACTTCTCTCTCTCTCTCTCTCGCTCTTGGATGCCAATCTCTTGTCCTGAAACAGGCTTCAATATGCCCCATGCTGAACAATCCTCATTAGACTCAACAGACCCTAGTTCATATCGACCGATCGCCAGCATCCCATTCCTATCTAAAATAATCGAAAAGACTATACAACACCAGCTCCAAGACCATGTTGGTTCCCATGCTCAATTGGATCCCCAGCAGCATGGCTTCCGCCCACGGCATGGCGTTGACGACCTCGGTCCCGAACGGGAGGCCAAGGTGGACCTTGGCCGAGGATCGACTCGAGCGTGCATGGACTCGAGGATCGGCTCAGCCTCCGGGGTCAACTTGGATGTCGATGTCCTGGTGGTCGGGGCACATGCACCGGTGAGACCGGCGATCAGTGCCCGCTGCTGTTCCATGAAGGCAGCCAAGCTGCACTCCAAGGCCGTCAACCTGAGTCCGAGCTCAGGAGAATCAGCAGCCCCGACGTCGGATCCCCTGGAGGAGAGTCCACGAGGACTACAGTACTCACGTGACCCGGGGACTCCAACTCCACACGAGGTTGTTTTGCAGGCCTCTCCGACTCCAAAGACCCGGAACGGCATCGGGGCTATGTGACTTGGCCCTCGAGGAGCCAAGTGCGTCCACCGACGCCGCCCTCGCGGGTTTTTTCTTCTTGTGGTGCTCCCGCGAGGGAGACCCCCTCTCAGAGGAGCCTCGACGCTGCTCGGGGCCGGAGTCCTGAGACATCGAGGCCTCTGACGAAGTCCGGGCCCATCCGGACGCGGAGTCAGAGAAGATTCTTTCCTTTTGGTGCTGCCGACTCCTGAATGCCTTCGAGGACATTTTCCCACACGGACCACAGATCATCAGGTCATGATCGGGTCCGAGGCACCGGACGCAGCAGTCATGTGTGTCGGTGAGAGACATACGTTTTACACCGATCACACTTTTTAAACCCGCTGGCAGCCATCGGGGGAAAAAGGGTCCCTGCGAGGTCAAAAGACAGGGCTGCCAGTGAAAACAGAAAAAAATGGCGCGTACGCTAGTCACTAAGGACAAAAACTGAAAAAAGAAGTCCAGGCGTGATACCGATGTATCGGGCCCAGGCGGGAAAGGGAAACCGGTGTCGAACTGAAGAAAAATGGGTCCACGCAGAACAAAATCAACTTTTTCCTTGGGTGAAAACGAAACATGTCCGTCGGGCTCCGCGGAAAAAAGAAGACTGAGCAAGATGGCACCCTTGGGCAGGAAAGGGACCGCGCATGCGCGCTGCATTCCCAAAGGCTTTCTTTGAAAGCTGGGGAAATGCTCCGCATGGGGGCTCCATCGGCGCCGACATCACCCATATGTGAGGACTGACTTCCTGATTGGTCCTGGAGAATAATCCTTTCTGACTCAATGCCCTCTCTAACAGAGCGCAACCCCTCCACCAATTTGATCAGCTCTATCATTACAATATAGTTTGTACCCAGGTATCACAGTGTCCCACTGGTTGTCCTCCTTCCACCATGTCTCTGATATTCCAATCATATCTAACCTCTCATTTAGTGCTATATATTCTAACTCTCCCATCTTATTTTTTAGACTTCTAGCATTTGCATACAAGCATTTTAGAGACTGTATTTTATTCATATTAATCTGGCTATTGGTAGGCATGGGTAACTTATTTATTTTATTTATTTACATTCTCTTATATACCGCGCTATTCTGCATCAGTGCGGTTTACATTGAACAAACTGAAATTACATTGAACAGGGCATTATAACTTGGAGATAACTATTTTACAGGGAACATGGGCTATGGAGGGTTAAGTGGCTTGCCCAAGACCACAAGGAGCACCTGTGGGACTAGAAACCCCAGTCCTTGCGGCCCAAGGTTGCTGTCCTCTAGTGGGATTTGAACCCCTGACCTTCCGGCCTGAAGTACCTTGTCCCAACCACTAGGCCACTGTCTGCTCCATACTCGAGGGCATTTGGGCTACTTTACTCTTTTTTGGAACCTCTCTGCTTTTGGTAGTATCCTTCAAGGATGCTACCAAAAGCAGAGAGGCACCATAGAGACAGAGCGTAAGTTTGCCATTGAGGCTGCTATGGCTCTGACACGGTGTGCTGTGACATGGCTTTCCATCGGGAGCCCCGCCTGTTCATAGGCGAGGGTGATACAGTCTGCCACCCAGGTGGACAGCATACGCTTGGTCACCGCCTCCTCCAGCCTACTGGGGTCGGAGGAGATGAAAGCGTAGTTACTCACCCATAACAGGTGTTCTCCAGAGACAGCAGGAATCAGTCCTCACTTATGGGTGACATCGGCACCGACGGAGCTCGCCCAGAGCAATTCCCCAGCTTTCAAAGAAAGCCTTTGGGATTGCTACCACGCATGCATGGTCCTCTTACCGTCCAAGGGTGCCATCTTGCTCAGTCAGGTCCCTTAGCTCGAGCCCTACCAAGCAGATGGCAAGGGAAGGACAAAGGTTCAGCAACTCATCAGGGGAGGCAGGAGGGTAGTGAGGACCGATTCCTGCTGTCCCTGGAGAACACCTGTTACAGGTGAGTAACTACTCTTTCTACAGGAACAAGCAGGAAGTCAGTCCTCACTTATGGGACTCCCTAGTTACAGGCTACCAAACCTGTAACCAAAAAATGCCTCCGCGAGGCCTTGAGCAGAAGCCGAAGCCCGAAGGTGCCCAAGTCCTCGGGGCGAAGCACTCGGTAGCCATGAAGAAGGGTCGGAGGGCAGGAGTTGCTTATATAGTTGCTTGTATATCTCTTTATCTTGCCTGTATGACTGTCTCTGTCCTTTAATCTGTCCTATCATATAAATGGCGTTCTTTTCCTACTTTCCTTGAATGATTTAGTATTGTAAACCGCTCTAATGCCTTCTGGCCTGAGCGGTATATCAAATCGCAATAAACATAAACAAACAAACAAACATACCCCAAACAGATTATGGAGTACAGCCTGGCCAAAGGCGCGGTCCCGGCGGGACTCCCTCTCCAGGTAGTAGTGGGCGATGAAGGTATTCGTAGAAGACCAGGTTGCCGCTTGGCAGATTCCATCACTGGCACGGAGCGCAGCGAGGCCACCGAGGCCGCTTTGGCTCAGACCCCATGTGCAGTGACTCAACGATCCAGAGGGACGCCCGCCTTTGCATGGGCGAACGCGATGCAGTCCGCCACCCAAACAGAGAGGGTGCGCTTGGTGACTGCTTGCCCCTGTCTATTGGGATTGTAGGTCACGAAGAGCCGGTCAGACTTGCGATGAGTTTGGGTATGCTGCAAGTAGAAGGCGAGGGCCCGCTTGCAGTTGAGGGTGTGGAGAGCCGCCGACGCCCGATTGGCGTGGGGCCTCAGGAAGGAGGTCGGGAGCACAATCTCTTGGTTGAGATGAAAGGCTGACACGACCTTGGGTAAGAACTTAGGATGTGTCCGGAGGACCACCTTGTTCCGATAAAACCTTGTGTAAGGGGCACCAGCCATGAGCGCCTGAAGCTCACTGACTCGGCGAGCCGAGGTCAGTGCCACCAGGAGGGCCACCTTCCAGGACAAATGCCAGAGCGAACACGTCGCCAAAGGCTCAAAGGGTGGACGAGTGAGCTGCGTGAGCGCCACGTTCAAGTCCCATTCCGCCGGAGGGGGATGGATGGGCGGGCTTGGATAACAGAAGGCCCCGCATGAAGCGGGAGACCAGTGGTTGCCCCGAGAGAGGCTTTCCCTCGATAGCGAGGTGATTAGCCAATATGGCGCTCAAATGAATCCTAACAGAGTTTGACTTCAGCCCTTCCCTCAAGAGGTGGAGAAGGTACTGGAGAACCCACCGAACCGGGCATGAGAAGGGGGTCGATCTAGTGCTCCGAGCACCAGACAGAGAAGCGTTTCCACATAAAGGCATAAGCCCACCTAGTGGAGTCCTTCCTCGAGGCAAGGAGGATTTCCTCAACCTCCTCCGGAAGGGCTAGAGAGGCTAGAAAGAGTAATTACTCACCTGTAACAGGTGTTCTCCAGGAGCAGTAGGAATCAGTCCTCACATATGGGTGACATCGATGTCGATGAAGCCCCAGCTTTCTATGAAAGCCTTTGGGAATGCTGGCACGCATGCGCGGTTCCCTTCCCGCCTAAAGGTGCCATCTTACCTCAGTCAAATGACATAGCTAAGAACAGCACACAAAAATGAAAAATAAACTATGCACAACTGCAATTCCAAGGGGAGGAGGGAGGGTTGTGAAGACTGATTCCTGCTGCTCCTGGAGAACACCTGTTACAGGTAACTACTCTTTCTCCAGGACCAAGCAGGAAGTCAGTCCTCACATATGGGTGACTCCCTAGCTCTGGGCTACCGAGGAACCCAGGCTGAACAAGATAACTCCCTCTAGTCTCAGCAGCAAAGAAAGGCTTTTCAAGGACACAACCTCCACCGGTAGCCCAACAGAGGGCAGGAGTTGCCTAAACCTCAAAGAGATTCCGGAGTACTGCCTGGCCAAAAGCACTGTCCCTACGGGACTCCCTTTCCAGACAGTAATGGGCCGCAAAAGTCTGGCTTGTGAGCAGGCTGAGGTGTATTTAGCAAATATTTGTAAGAATATCTCAACATTCAGATACACCTACACCTCATGAAGGAAGACATAGTAATAATAAGAAAGGTCGTTGATGCAAAATAAGCACGATTGCTGAGAATCTTTTGGCTTAGTGCTATGGAGTCTGAGACCTTTCCGTCATTGAAGTCTATATAAATAATTTCAAGACAAAAAAAAGCACCATAGGAACAAAAGAAGGACATTAGTACCCTTAGTTTTGATTTGAGTGACAACTAGTTTATTAGCAGAGAGAAGAAGTGGAGCAACTGGTAATTGTCTGGACTGGCAAACAGGTCTATCCATGGTTCCCTCCCAGAGGTAGAAAAGCTGGCTAGCCACTCTGGGATCCAGCTGCCACTCGTGCGGTTGGAGGATCCTGCTTAATCTGTTGGCCAGTGCATTGTCCTGGACTGGTACATATACTGCCCATAAGAGTATGTCCTGCTGGACTGCGTAGGAGCAGAGAGCCATCGCCTTGCAGGAGAGGGCACAGAACCCCGTGCCCTCCTGCTTGTTCACATAAAAAGATAGCCACCTGGTTGTCTGTTTGGACCAACACTGGTTGGCGCCGTAGGCGGAGGGAAAAGGCTTGGACAGCTAGGCTTATCATCCATAATTCGAGAAGGTTGATCTGCTGATTGCTGTCGTCCTGTGACCAGCTGCCCTGGGTGCGGAGTTCCTCACAGTGGGCTTCTCATCCCAGCAGGGAGGCGTCCATCGTGAGAACACTTAAGGGGCATTCCTGCCTCGGGGTACTGGGGATTTTGCCACCAGGCCAGGGATTCCATCAACTGGCTGGTCACTACAATTCTGTGCAGTCCTCGTGTGGAGGCGGGCATCTGGGGTGACATGGACTGTGGAGGCCATGTGCCGAGTAGGCGCAGCAGGAACCGAGCGGACACCGAGGGACAGCATTGTATGTCTAGGGCCACAACCCTGAGCCAGGTGGCTCGAACCCCTGGAAGGAAGGCCTTTGTCTGGAGGGTACCTAGTCTTGTCTCTATGAACTCCAGACACTGGAGGAGGTAGGACTTGGGGTAGTTTATTACAAACCCCTGATTTTGCAGGACCTGGATGGTACGTGCGGTTGCCTGCTGCACTTCTGAGGCCATGCCTCCCTTTATGAGTCAATCGACCAGGTAGGGTAAGACAAACACCCCCTGGAGGAGGAGGAAGGTGGCCACGACTGCCAGGCATTTGATGAAAACCCTTGGGACAGAGGCCGAGCCGAAGAGCAGCACCCTATACTGGTAATGGCTACCCCCCACCATGAACCTCAGGTGTTGCCTTTGGTTGGGGTGAATGAGGATGTGTATGTAAGCATCTTTCAGATCCAAGGAGCATAGCCAATCTCCATGCTGGAGGTTAGGCAGAAATGTTCCAAGGGAGAGCATTTTGAACTTCTCCCTCACCAGGAATCAGTTCAGATTGCACAGGTCGAGGATGAGCCTTAAGCCCCCTGTTCTTTTTTATATGAGGAAGTACCTGGAGTAAAACCCCTTGCCTCTGAGATGGTGAGGAACTGGTTCTACCGCTTTGTCCTTGAGAAGTCCTGCCAGTTCCTTCAGCAGTAGGTCCCAGTGAAGGGGATACTTGGGAGGCTCTCCCAGAAAGAAAGGTGTCTGGGTCAGGTGGAGGAGGTGGCCCTCCTTGACCACTTGGAGTGCCCAAGAATCGCTGATGATATCTGGCCATCTTTGGGCCTAGTGGATGAGATGACCTCCTTGGTGTAGAGAGACTATGCCCAAGGAGTCAAAAGCTCCCCCCTAACTGGGCCAGGGCCGACGCCTGGGGCTTGGGAGCCTTCTGCTTATAAGGGCCATGCCCATGCCCATGTCCCTTGGTCTACTGACCCTGCTGGGGAGACGGGGAGACCTGAAAAAGGTGAGTAGTTTCTGTAAGCACATCACACCAATCATGTATAGTCTCCACTGGCTCCCAATCACGAGTAGAATAAAATTTAAACTACTAATGATCACATTCAAATTACCGAACAACATATCCCCTTCCTACCTATCATCACTAATTATCCCCAACACAGGCTCAAGACCCAAAAGAGGCTGTTCCCAGAATATTATTAAAATACCAACTGACTTCCAGAGAACAAAACAGGCCAGAAGCAACTGAGCCTTCTCATACGTCGCCCCTACTATTTGGAATGCCATACCAGACAATCTACGATCCATTAAAGACCTTCAAACTTTCAGAAAGCAGATTAAAACAAACCTTTTCACTGAGCACTATGGCAGCAATTTTGATAAGAACAACCTATACCCAACCTAAAACCACCCTAATAGATTCCCTCTTCATCTATACCACCATATGTCATTGACCACGAATTCCTGGAAACTTGACTATGCCCGCTTTATGCGTACAGAATAGCTGAAATTTTGTAACTCGTATAAATATTGTAAATAATTTCATATGTATATAGTTTCCCCATTGTATGCCTCTGCATATACCTATTTTTGATGTAATACCACCTCTGTTCAATGTATCATGTTCGTTCTTTGTAAACTGCCCCTGATCTCTGGAAGGGGTGGTATAGAAAAGCTTCACAAATAAAATAAATAAGCAAGCAAGCAACATTTTTCCTCAGGTAGAAGGGCTTTTTACCCGAGCCCTTCTGTCGGGGAGGGGCAGCAGTTTTTTAAGAGAGCCTGGTCCTCGTCATGAACTCAGTCTCCAGCTCGGAAGCCTTGCCAGTCATGGGTTTGCCAAAGAGGTTCTCTCCTTGGCATAGAATGTCGACCAATTTGTCCTGAACCCATTGCTCAAGGTCGATGTAGCCAAGCCTGGCATCGGGCACTGATGCCTGCCGCTGCTACTCGAGCCACCAACTCAAAGCCATCATAGGCTGCCCAAGACATAATCTTTGGCCAGGTTCATGAACCGCTGCAGGGGTTCCTCGGAAAGACCAGTTGAGAACTCAGCGAGTTCCTTTGCCAGGTCTCTCAGGTACATGCCCATGTACAGCTGGTATGCCTCGATCTGGCCGATAAGCATCGAGCCCTGGTAGCACTTTCTGCCAAGGGCATCCAAGGTGCATGCCTCTGCCGGGGGGCACTGAGGAGTGCAACCTCCGACTCTTCATGAGACGCATGGCCGACTCCACCACCATGGAGTTGTGCGGCAGTTGTGACTTCTGGAAGCCCGGGCTCTGGCAGACTTGATAGTCAAGACACTTGCACATCACCGGCACCGATGCCTGTGTCTCCCACATATGGAGCATTAGCCATTCCAGAATGGGAGGAATGGGCAATGTAAGCGATTCCCTCGGATGGGCCTTATATTGGAGGATTTCTAGTTCCTCCGTCCGAGGGTCCTCCTCAGATTCCATTGGGAACCCTAGGGCTTTGGACATGTCCCTAATGACGTTGAGGAATGCCATGTCCTCAGGTGGGGACCTACGTCAGGGCTCTGAGAGAGGGAAGTCTGAGGGGATGTTGCAGTGGCGACGAGTGTCTGGTGACTCCTTGTCCTCCGTTTCCCAGTCAGAATAGTCTATTGAGGACTCAAGGGAAGGATGGCTTGCAGGCTCTGCCTGCGGCCCTCAGAGTCCCTGTGGCCGGTGCGGAGCACACTGGCTGAGGAAGATCTCAGCCCCGTGGAACAGGAGCTGGATCAAGACCTCAGCCTAAGATTGACTGGAGGCCGAAGGACCCCGAGGATCGGCTCGGCCTCCAGGGATGTCCTTGACGTTGATGGCCCGGTGGTCTGGGTGGAGGAATCGGTGGCACCGGACAACAGCACCCTCTGCTGGTCCATGAAGACAGACAAGCTGGACTCCAGGGCTGCCATTCTGGACTCCAGGCCAGAAGGCTCCGCAGCCACCAGCGCGGGCACTGAGGGAATCAGGCCCACCACCATTTCTCTTGAGGGGGAGTCCTCGACAAGGATGGTGTCAGGCTACTGAAGCCGGCCCAAAGTAGAGTCCTTCTGGGGGGGACCTTTGCAGATCGCTCCTTCTCCGATCCCTCGGATGAGCCTCTAGGCCTACAGGACCTGGCTTGGGACTTACCTGGCCCATCTGAGACATCCAGGGACACCACCTTCAAGGGCTTCTTCTTGAGTTCCCTCGAGGGAGACCCCCTTTCCTAAGAACCATGGCATCAGTCAGGGTCTGTAAGGCTACCCCAGGATTCCGCTGTTTCGGAGGAGACCTTGGAGGGATTGAGGACTCTGGAAAAACATTGTGCTGCTGCTGGCGGCTCTTGAGGGCCTTGGTGGACATCTTCTTACAGAGGCTGCATGCCGTGGGGTCATGGTCCGGTCCCAGGCAACGAAGGCAGCAGTCATGTGTGTTGGTCAGGGACGTTATTTTGGCCTTATTCCTCAGGCTTTTTACCTGAACCCTTCCATCAGGGAGGGGCAGCGATCTTTTAAGAAAGCCTGGTTCTCGTCATAAACTCGGTCACACTTTTTAGAACCACTGGTAGCCATGGGAGAAAAAGGTATTCCAGTGAGGTCGAAGACCTGCATTGCTGCCAGCTGGAAAAAAAGGCGCGAAGGTGCCAAAAAGAAAAGAAAAGACTATGAACCCGAGACTCGATTCTGGGGCAGCAGGCTCGGGTAGCGGGAAGTGCACCACCAGAGGAGAATATTAAACTCATGTCGAGAAAATCAACATTTTCTGGGGAAAGAGCAGACAGACGCCTGAAGGGCTCTGCGGAAAAAAGGAGCAAATGGCACCCCTGGGCGGGAAGGGGACCACACATGGTGGTGGCATCTCCCAAAGGCTTTTTGAAGGCTGGGGGGATGCTTCGCAAGGGCTCCGTCAGCGCAGACGTCACCCATACGTGAGGACTGACTTCCTGCTTGTTCCCGGAGAAACCTCTCGACGTCGAAGCCGAATCCTTCCTCGTCTGTGGGTGGAGATCGATCAATGGCTGATGCTCTGGGGCACTTTGGGTACTCCGTTCCGATTGAGCTAGAGAGCTCCTCGATGTCAATGCACTGCTGGCATCCTATGCAGCCTTGGAAGCCATAGGGACTGGTGCCGTCGATGCCGAAGGTGATGAATCGGACTTGTGAGTGCCAAAAAGTGATTTGCACTGCTTCTCATGACCTTTGAGTGTTATTTTTGTCATCAAATGGAGGATGACTGATACACGTCTGTGGGGCTCCGCAGAAAACGAAAGACTGATCTAAGATGGCGATGTGATGGCAGGTGGGGAGTAGGCATGCAAGCGCAGTGGAGCCTCCCAAAAGCTTCCAGTAGATGCTGGGGAGAATTCACGTGCAGTGCCCTTTTGGGGACATCACCCATATATGAGGACTCGTTCCTGCTTGTCCATGGAGAAAGTTAAATTTACCATCATTAACTGTGAACCATTTTGATTCAAGAAAGGCGGTGTATAAAAGCAAATAAATAAATAAATACATTTTTAAACATTATACTATTCAATTATATTTTATATGTTATCTGTATTTATTAAGAGTGTGCATTCTTGAGCATGCATTTAGTTTGTTTGGGTGTCTAAAAAATTTAAATGCATTCAAATCACTTGTACACACATCTTTAGCAACTTTGAAGAGTAGCCAAGATTAAAGTAAATTAGAGAAATGTAATTACGCCTTTGCAAAAAAACAACAAAAAAGAGAAAATGATTTTTTACCTTTTCTGCCAAGAAATCTAGACGACTCTCTTCAATTAGTTTTTCCACAGCCCTCTTGTGTTCCAGTAATTTCATGCGACGTTTCTGAGCATTCATCTGTTCAATACGATCGTCTTCTGCAAACTTAGCCAACATGGCTTGCCTGAAAGTCTCCTCTTCCTCTTTAGCTTTCTGTTTTTCTAACTCCTTGTAGGCCATTTGCTCATGGAAAGATTTCTGCAGTTCCAGACGCCGTCTAATTTTCTTTTCCATTTCTTCCTAAAAATAGAAAATAGCAGCATTAAAAACATGCAAGACTTGACCGATACATTTACACTATGTATGTGCCCTGTAGACTAGAAACAAACCTTTGCAGGCTAATAGAAACTCAAATACATTTTAATTGTGCAGAACTACCTTCACTGTATTTAATGGATTCCCTAGTCATACAAGTAACCATATGAGTGGCTTAATGCCCATCTTTATGATATGAAAAGAGCACAACAAAACAACCTCAACACAGAAAGCATGAACATATAACAAAATTAAGACAAGGACAATGCTGGGAAAGTATATCCTCATTCCTGTGTTAGGCAAGCAACTGTCACAAAATTACGATGGACAAATAAAAAAGAAAAATGTAACTGATAAAAAAAATTGAGGACTTACAGAGAGAAATAAAAGACAGAGGAGATCTAGAAATGAGCACCAGAAGAAAGGTGGCACTGGAAAGTTCTAGCCTTCTCTGTCTCTAACATCTGCTGGCAGGGGGGCATAACCCACTAGTCTGGACTGGTCTAGCAAGATAATAAGGAAATTATTAACTAGACTAGTACTTCTCATTTCTGTACCATTAGAAGTAAAAAAAAAATAGCCTATATATAATAGTGGCAGAGCAAAGTCCCGTTATCTGTCACTTAAAGGTGGAGGAGTGGGTGTGTACACCCCTTTCCAGTGATGCTCCTTTCCTCGGGATAAAATACAGACACAGCACAACAATTTGGGAGTAGGAGGAAGTGTGCACATGTGCATTCTAGGTTTTTCTGGTGAATCGATCTCAAAGGCACTGAAGAAAGAAGCTGGAGGAATTACATTGGCATACCATGGGTCTAAGGGAGGAGGCAGCTGTAGTTAAAACAGTAGAAATGTTTGAGGCCGGTGTGGTCAGATCCGGAGGATAGGAGATAGAAAGTGCTGAGGCAGAGTGAGAAACAAAGGGAATATAAAGAGGAAAATGCAAAAAGAGAAAGAGAATGACTGGTGGGGATAAGGAGAGAGGATCAAAAGAAAGAGCACTGGCAAATGTTCAGTACAGAGGTGATGGCTTCAGGCTGGTGCAAGTTGCCTTAGCAGGGTTAAGAGGTGGTGAACAGGCTACTTCAGTGAATTTCAAGTGTCAGCTAGTTGAAAATACTGTTTATACATTCACAGATTCATGTGCGACTCTACTTACATTTACCCTTGGAATCCTTTCCAACATTTATTCTTGATTCTGCCCTTATCTTCTTTGTGGCCATCAGCACTGCTAATAAGCTATATAAGTTTATTGGTTTCTTTTAAACCATCAATCAGCGCTTAACAATCATTATTTCTGCATTGATTTTCAATACTTACAATCTCTTTTAGTCTGTCTGCCTCAGCTTGCTCTTCATGATAAAGTTCTGCTTGTATTTGTTCAAACTCATCACGTTTCTGCTGCTCCTTTTCAATTTGTTTTATAAGCTATTGTATTAAAAAAAACAAAATAATTATTAAAAAATTATAGCTTTTGTGAAATTATATATGCATATAACTACTTTACTTCTTAGTAACTAAGCTAAGGGGCATTTTACTAAGCTGAGCTGTTAGCAAGCACTGTTTATAACTAGGTCTCATGCTATTCATTGTGACCTAGTTACAAATAGTGAGTGCTGTTAGCTCAGCTTAGTAAACATGCCCCTTAATTACATAAAAATTACAATTTGTTCAATACCTTACTCTGGAGCACCAATTTCTTAGCTTCACGTTCTTGGATTCCTGCCATTCGATCATCTGCTCTCCTCTCTTTCATTTTAGCAAACTCCAGGATCCTTCTGTTTTCTGCTTCCATTCTTTCATGTTCTTTTCTTCCCCAGTCTGCCTGCTGCTGTTTAAATTCTTCAATATACCTTCGAGTTGCATTAATTTGTTCTAATTTATGTTGTCTTTCGCTGCAAAGAAACAGTTGAGAGGATTTTCTTTTTTATCTTCTAATTTTTCCCTTATTGTTCTTATATCCTCCACTCTAGATAACATGCTTGTGTGACTGTCAGGTACCTTTGTCGACCTAAGGACTGGAGGAAAGTTTCCTCCAACACTATCCGTAAGCACTATTTCAGAGTCAGCAAGAATTGCCAGTGGCGGAAAACTTTTCATTCAGTACAGTTGCACTAATTTCTTCATGGCTGTGAGGAGGGGAGGGTGCAGGGCCAGGTGCGGAGACTCACTGCAGGGTCTCATTTACATAAGGGGCCTCATTTGCATAAATAGTTACATAATGTTTTTAGTAAACATGCCTCTTAATGAGTGTCTGGGTAAAGAAAGACTACCAAATTTCCACATTACTATACTCCAGTGCCAACCACCAGGCACATTAGGAAGTACTATAAAAACTAACCAACCATTTAGAACCCATAGCAAACCTGCCAAATCATAACAGTACTACCAGGACTCACAAAGCACCAAACCCTACCTATCAAAAAGGCAATACTGCAAATATTAAACCAATACATCTCAGAGAATACTAGTACATCTTCTACTGGGAAAAGAGAACAAGCAGCACTGTCAAATAGAAACTACATGAACAGAATACCTCATCTCGGTTACACATGCAGAACAAAGAACCAAGGGATCACAATTTAGAAATAGAAAGACAATAATTAAACTGGGAACCCCATAAGCCAAACTTGGAATGTACAACACTGGAGAAATAAAACTATAAATTAATTTCCTCTTGTACTAAACAAAAATGCAAAGACGTTAGCAATGCACATTTCCCGGAGCTGATATATTCCAGTTAATAAATTCAAAATAAAAAAGTATTTTTCTATCTTTTGTTGTTTGGGCATTTTATTTTTCAATTGCAATTTCTCCAGTCACTTTCTTCTGGTTTCTTCGTGTCTTCAGCTAATTCTCCATGGTTCCGATTTGTCCTTTTTTCTCTCTTCTAGTCTTTTTCCCATTCTCTCTCTACATCTGCTTTAACATACAGATCTTCCCCTTTTGCTCTTTCCTCCATTTCTTTCTTTATTTCTTTTTCATTCACTCAAAATTTCACCCTTCCATCCTCAATCCCCACTTACTCTCCCAATACCTGCCCAATCGTAAATTTTTCTTCCCTCCCACACAAAATATATCTTTTCCCCTTTCCATTCTCACTCCCCCAGCCCATCCCCTTTTAGTCCTCCCCCAACATCAGCTCCCTTTTAGTTCCAGCCCCACCCAGCATCTGCTCTCTTCTAGTCCCATTCTCCCATCCCCTCCCATCAAACCATTTCCAGTCCAAGCTTCCCCATCGGCCCATTTCCAATCCTAGCCCCCTCACTTTCAGCCATTTCCAGTCCTATCCTAGCCCCCCTCCCCCATTGGCCCATTTCCATTCCTAGCTCCCTATCAAACATTTCCAGTCCTATCCTAGCCCCCACCTCCACCCCGAAAAGCCCTGCGCCTGTCTGAGCAGCTTACAAGGGAGCCAAGGATGCCAGAGGCCTCGGCTTGTCTCTGCACAGCACTGGAGTGAAGAGAAGCATGCTCCCTCACTCTCGCTGTGTTCATGTGAAGCTCGCTGATTGCCGGGAAAGGTTAAAGGTCATTTTCTGTTTCCTGGCATGCCGCGGGTTTCATGTGAACACAGTGCAAGTGAAAGAGCATGCTGCTCTTCACTCCAGCACTGTGCAGAGGCGAGCCGGGGCCTTTGATGTCCCCGGCTCACTCTGAAGTCAGCCTTGCAAATCCCACGGAATGAAGTTCACGCGGGCCCTGTGCGAACAACATTCTCGCTCAATGGACGGGACGGCTCTAGCTGCAAGTCCATCAAAGAGACATAGCTGACAAACATACCAACAGCGTGGGAAATAAAAAAACATTTAAAGAGAGATTGAGCATGTGTGACATTTACTTGGATGTTAGATTTCTTAGGTAAATGAGCCCCGTATGTTCACTATTGGAGATCTTAAGAAGTAAATCTCTACTGTATTTCCATTTGGCTTCTCTATCTTGTTAGCTTTACTAAGACAGTTCAGATAGCCAAAACTATATAAACTTTACCTGATTTTAGTTAGAACACAGGGATTAAGATCTGAAATCTTAGAAACTGCTCAAGGCGTCTAATATGCATAGATTAATTAGAAATTAATAAATTCTAATGATACAGCACTAAAAGCCCTATTATACATTTTAATTATACATCTTAGCCATTATAAAATGGTTTGCTGTATATTCTGTGATGCTTTGGGTTCCTGGCTGGCTGAAATATAAAACTTTATGCTGTTAATGTAGTGTTACATTATGGTGAACTTTTTTATAAAAAGGCAATTTGATTACCAATAAAAGTCAGTTTGCTCCACCCCTCCCACACACAGAGAAAGACTGCCCAAGAACAGGCACCCCCCTTCACCACCCCCCATGTGCCCTCCAGCTATTTCATGGTTTAAACTGCAGAGGGCTAGCAATTCTCATGTAGTTCAAATTACAAATCGGCAGATATATTTATGGGGACAAATTTATACCCAAAGGAATGCAGTCAAGTAACTCCTAAATTACCCAGCTAAATTCTTTTGAAAACCGCTCTCAAATATAAAGTCAAAAAGCGCATTATTATTTACCTGCTATTTAAGAAGATACCACCAGCTGAAATAAGCATACATATTAGCTACATATCTGAAGGTCTTTGCAGGCCTTTAAGAAAAGACAAAAAAATGCTGCTATACATAATTTTAGATAATATGAAAAAATAAAACGTCTGAGAGGTCTTGAAAGACTGTGCATGGTACTATCAATCCTTTCAGATGACTAGCATCTACAAATTCTCCAGTTTCTCCCAGATCAGTATCGTTACTACAGAAAGTTATTCACCAAGTTATTTCACGGTTTTGGTGCATCTAGTGTTTGTACCACTGTAGAACTGAAAGCAAAATGGTAACACCCTAGAAAGAGAAAACGATGGCAGATGAATACTATGGGTCTGATTTTGGAACACGGGTTGTGGGGCTGTATGTCCCGGCGGGGCATGCAGCTCCGCAATCTGTCCAGGCCCAATTCTCCCTCTGGCTCTCCCCATATGTCCTGAATATCAGGACGAGGAGAGCTGGCGAAGGGTGGGAGGGGGAGGGATCGGGGAAGGCCAGCCCAGCAGGACGTACAGGGCCGATTCAGGTCACAGCCCTCTATGTCCTGCGGGGACTGTGGGGATGTGCTGCTAATTCCACTGTAAAGGTGGAATAAGCAGCACAAAACCGGCAATTGGGCCCGGGTGGTCCCCACTGCCCGATCCAGGCCACAGCAGCCAGCCGTGCTTCGGGCAGTGGGGAAAAGGGGGGCTGAAGCCATGGGAGTCGGAGCCACCTGCAGGAAGGATGTCCCTTCAGGCAGCAGGGGCATGGCAGGCCATCCTCGGGCCCGTTTCTGGTTACTGCGGGAACATGTTCCCGCAGTCCAAAATCGGGTCCAAGCAAGCCTGTCTTGCTTGGGGCCGTCCAGATTTTCCAGACGTTCCCCTACCTGAATCGAGCTCTATATGGCCTATCCAATTTGCCCATCCATGAGAACTAATAAGTTCTCCAATCCCTTCCTCTCTCAGAGATTCTATTTATCCTATGTTTCTCAAATTCAGATACAGTTCTAGTTTTCACCACCTCCACTGGGAGGCTATTCCATGCATCCATCTCCTTTCTGTAAAGAAAAAATTCCTCAAATTGCTTCAGAGTGTCCCCTTTCACCTTCACTCCATGACCCTTTGTTCCAAAACTTCCTTTCAACTGGAAGAGGACCACCTCCTGTGCACTTATACAATGGAGGTATTTAAATGTCTCTATAATAACCCCTCTCCCACCTTTCCTCCAAAGTATACATATTGAGATCGTTAAGTCTATCCCTATATGCCTTATGACTAAGACCATTGACCATTTTAATAGCTGACTTCTGGATAGAGTCCATCCTTTTCAAGGTTTAGTCCCAGAATTGTACACAGTACTCCTGATATCTCACTAAAGACTTACACAAGGTTCAGCTTAAACGTTTTTAGCAATACATATGTCCTGCTGCAAATGCTAGCTGTCAGTTGATAAAATGGCAATAAATTGGTTTCCTTATAGTCTTGAGCAATATACTGATCTTTGAACAACTTACGCTTGGTCTTCTTCGTAGATCTTTCTTACAATTCCATCAATCAATCGTTTGTCTTTTAAGAATTCCTCATAAGCTTTTTGCTTCCTCTGTTCCTGGTCCTCAAGCTGTTTCTCTAATGCTTGTTGATAATTTATCTTGTTCTCATAATACTTCTTTTCTTTGAGCTTCTCTTCTTCTGTTTCTTTTTCACACACTTCCTTCATTTTCCGGGCTAGTTCAGAGTCCTTTTTCTATTTAACATCAAGAAACTGTCAATCACCAGGCAACATTTGTCCTTTTCTAGTTGCCTCTCTTGACAATAAAGAGGCCAATATTCAAAGGGTTTATGCTCCTAAATTTGAGTTAGGCTCCTAAATCGGCCTCTCCGAAAATTTACAAGGGCCACCTACCTAAATTTATGCTAAACCCCTAAATTTAGGAGCTTAAAAAAGAAAAGAACGGCAATAGGGAAGGATTTAGGGCAGGATAATAAGTTAGGAGGTTAAGGGCACCTATATTGGGCACACAAATCCAGGCAAATGAAAGACAGGCCTAACTTTATTTGTATAACTTGTAAGCTCTTAAATTTAGGTGAATTCTCAGGAGAAAATTTAGGTACCTATGTTTGAAAAGAAAGGACATCTTTAGCCACCTAACGTAGATGCCAAAATTTAGGGGCTTAGCACTTTTTTGTTTTTTTTAATAAAATGTCAGGCCCAAATATTTTCTCTTCAGATAAGTCTCTGCTTCAGATGTGTTTTCAAAAACTCACAACACCATCTTTTAATAATTCATTCCAGGGTTGATTTACTAAAAGCATGTTCTAAACACCATTAATGTGCATTAATTTCAGAGCTCATTTTTTGTTAGTAAATGACACCCTCAATAAAAATATAACAACCTGCAAAGAATCCACTTTTTTCCAGGACATGTATAATCATTTGAAAATTTTTAATTATTTTGATCAGTATTATAATTTATTTTGAAATATTGTTGAGAATTTATATAGTACTTTATAAAGTAAGCACAGATAGTGATGTTGCTCACCTGGAACAGGTGATTTTTGTACATAGCAGGACTGATAAGGCACACAAGTGGGTGACATCATCCAACAGCGCTGCAACGGAACTGTTGTCTCTCGAATCAGAACTTTATACTAAACCTCTGAGCATGTGTGTCCCTTCCTTGGTGCAACAGTCATCTCAGCTCCTCGGTTGGTTTCAAAGCTCAATGAATGCAACTCTTTGGGGGGTGGGTAGGAATGTGCATCTTACCGATACTGTTGTCTACAGAAAATACCTGTTACAAGTCAGCAGCAGCATCTTTTCCATTAACAAACAGAACTGAGTCAGGCACACAAATGGGCAACTCCCAAGTACATGGCTGCTCGTATAGAGTAGTTACTCACCTGTAACAGGTGTTCTCCAGGAGCAGCAGGAATCAGTCCTCACATATGGGTGTCATCGGCGCCGATGAAGCCCCAGCGGAGCATTTCCCCAGCTTTCTATGAAAGCCTTTGGGAATGCTAGCAAGCATGCGCGGTTCCCTTCCCGCCTAAAGGTGCCATCTTACCTCAGTCAAATGACATAGCTAAGAACAGCACACAAAAATGAAAAATAAACTATGTACAACTGCAACTCTAAGGGGAGGAGGGAGGGTTGTGAGGACTAATTCCTGCTGCTTCTGGAGAACACCTGTTACAGGTGAGTAACTACTCTTTCTCCAGGACCAAGCAGGAAGTCAGTCCTCACATATGGGTGACTCCCTAGCTCTGGGCTACCGAGGAACCCAGGCTGAACAAGAGAACTCCCTCTAGACTCAGCAGCAAAGAAAGGCTTTTCAAGGACACAACCTCCACCGGTAGCCCAACAGAGGGCAGGAGGGCAGGAGTTGCCTAAACCTCAAAGAGATTCCGGAGTACTGCTTGGCCCAAAGCACTGTCCCTACGGGACTCCCTCTCCAGACAGTAATGGGCTGCAAATGTCTGGCTTGAAGACCAAGTTGCAGCCCTGCAGATGTTTACCAAGGGCACAGAGTGGAGATGAGCCATTGAGGCAGCCATTGCCCGGACACGGTGGGCCGTAACCCGACCCTGCAAAGGAAGGTCAGCCGCCTTGTAAGCCCAGGTGATACAGTCAGCCACCCAGATGGACAAGGTACGCTTGGACACAGCGAACCCCAACTTATTAGGGTCAAAAGAAACGAAGAGCTGAATAGCCCTTCTATGCCCCTGCGTATGGTCAAGGTAGAAGGATAAGGCCCTCCTACAGTCCAGGGTATGCAGGACTGCTTCAGCCTGGCTTGCATGAGGCCTAGGGAAGAATGTTGGAAGAACCACCTCCTGATTGAGATGGAAAGAGGAGACAACCTTTGGGAGGAACTTTGGATGAGTCCTGAGGACTACCCTGTTCCTATAAATCCTGGTGTAAGGCCTATCACAGACCAGGGCCTGAAGCTCACTCACTCGCCTAGCCGAGGTAAGGGCTATCAGGAAGAGAGTCTTCCAGGATAGGAAGCGCAGTGGACAAGTAGCCATCGGCTCAAAAGGTGGGTGAGTCAGTTGCTGCAAGACCACATTCAACTCCCACTCAGGGGCAGCAGGACGGATTGGAGGCTTGAGCAAAAGCAAGCCCCTGAGAAAGCGGGACACCAAGGGGTGAACCGACAGAGAATGTCCTTCCACCAGTGAGTGGTGAGCTGCTAGAGCTGAGAGGTGGACCCGAACAGAATTGGACTTGAGTCCCTGGTTGGACAAGTGGAGTAAATACTGAAGCACTACTGGTACAGTACAGGAGAAAGGATCCTCTGTATGTAGCTGACACCACACAGAAAACCTTCTCCATTTGAGAGCATAGGTTTTTCTAGTGGACTGTTTCCTAGAGGCTAGGACAACTTCCTCAACTTCCTGAGGTAGGCCCCAGGGAGCCAAAACTACCCTTGCAGCCTCCAGGCCATCAAATTGAGAGCTTTGACATTGGGGTGCAGAAGGGAACCCTGATCCTGAGAGAGAAGGTTGGGTTGCAACCCCAGAGGCAGGGGGGGGGGGGGGGTCCACTGCCAGCTGAAGCAGAACTGGAAACCAAGGCTGTCTCGGCCATCTGGGAGCCACCAGCAGGACCGAGGCCTTGTCCTGAAGGATCTTGAAGAGAGTTCGGGCCACCAAGGGCGTGGGAGGAAACGCATACAGGAGGCCCTTAGACCATGGAATCAGAAAAGCATCTGCTGCTATCCGCAGAGGATGCGGTTGCCTGGAGCAGAACTTTGGCAGCTGTTTGTTCAGTGGGCTGGCAAACAGATCTATCCAAGGGAGACCCCATTTCAGGAAGATCTTCTGAACTACTAAGGGATGCAGCTGCCACTCGTGGGGCTGCAGAATCCTGCTCAAACTGTCGGCCAGGTAGTTCTCCTGGCCTGGAAGGTACACAGCCCTGAGGAGCATGTTGTGCTTTAGGGCAAAGGAACAAAGGTCTTGAGCTTCCCGACAAAGGAGTCTGGACCCAGTCCCGCCCTGTTTGTTCACATAAAACATGGCCACCTGGTTGTCTGTCTGTCTGAACCAGGACAGATTGATGAGCCAGGGCAGGAGAGAAAGCTTTGAGAGCTAGGCGAATAGCCCTGAGTTCCAGGAGATTGATCTGCTGTGCCGCTTCCCAAGGAGACCACAGGTCCTGGATGCACTTGTCTAGGCAATGAGCTCCCCAGCCCTGTAGGGAGGCGTCGGTGGTCAGTACCACCGTGCACCCAGGAATCTGAAAGGGCACTCCTTTTAACAGATTGGGTGGTTGCAGCCATCAGCTGAGAGAGTTCAGAAATTGTCTGGACACCTTTATCTTGTCCCTGAGGCTGCCTTTGGCCTGTGACCACGGAGTCCGAAGGCACCACTGAGTCCGAAGGCACCACTGTGCAGGCCTCATATGGAGCCTGGCATTGGGGGTCACATATACTGTCGAAGCCATGTGGCCTAGAAGCCTCAGGCAGAGTCTGGCGGAGACTAGTGACCTGTTGAGAAACTGGTTTGCCATGGCTATTAATTGTTGTGCTCTGTCTTCCGGCAAGAAAGCCTTTGCCAGGAGAGAGTCCAGCCAATGTTCCCTCTAATTTTCTGTAGGCTGTGTGCGCATAAAATATCAGCTGTGTGCAGCTTTTGAAGGAAAGTTAAATTTTTGTGCGCCACATAACGACATTGAGTTATATACTTTAAAATTTGACTACACGTCAGAATACACTATGTACACCACATTGATTTTAATCAAATTAAATGAAAATAGACGATTACTAAATGAAGGGGGAAATTTCTAGTAATTACAATCATAACTTTTAAATTTTAAGACGTCTGTGTTGTTTTCTATCAGAATCAGAGCCGTAATTTTTGTGCGCTCTGTTGTAAAGTATGTGCGCTCGCTCGGCGAGGTGTGTGCGCGCGCACACGCGCACAGCTTAGAGGGAACAGTGAGTCCAGCCTTGCTCCTATGAATTCCAAATTCTGGGAGGGGAGCAAAGTGGACTTTGCGAAGTTTATTACAAACCCTAGGCTTTGAAGAAGAGCAATAGTTCTGAGGGTGGCTTGTCTGGCCTCCTGGCACGTCTGACCCCTGATGAGCCAGTCGTCCAGATAGGGGAAGACAAAGATTCCCCGATTTCTCAGGTAGGCCGCCACCACTGCTAGGCATTTGGTAAAGACCCTGGGAGCGGAGGTGAGGCCAAAAGGCAGTACTCTGTACTGATAATGGTTTCCTCCCACAAGGAACCTGAGGTACTTTCTGTGGTCTGGATGAATGAGGATATGAGTGTACGCATCCTTTAGATCTAAGGAGCATAGCCAATCTCCCTGCTGGAGGTAGGGCAGAAGTGTTCCAAGAGTAAGCATCTTGAACTTTTCTTTCTCTAGGAAGTTGTTGAGGTTCCTGAGATCCAGAATGGGTCGAAGGCCACCGGTTCTTTTGGGCACCTGGAAATACCTGGAGTAGAATCCGTGACCTTGCAAGTGGGGAGGCACAGGCTCCACCGCCCTGTCCACCAACAGACCTTGAAGTTCCTGAAGGAGACGATCTGTGTGCAGGGAAGGCCTTGGAGACTCCCCTGGAAAGTAGGGTGGAGGCAGTTGGTGAAAATGTAGTGCATAGCCCCTGTGGACTATGTCCAACACCCAACTGTCCCCGGTGATGAGGGGCCACTGGTGGGCAAAGAGGGCGAGGCGACCTCCTGTGCAGGGTTGGGATAGCAGGGACGGAGAGGCTACGCTCAAGGAGTCAAAAAACCCCACCGTGCTGAGTGGGAGCAGGGGCCGGAGGCTTGGGGGTCCTCTGCCTACGGGGCCCATTACCCTGCCCCTTAGCTTGCTGACCCTGGGGTGCAGCTTGGGCAGCCTGATACTGAGGGTACTGTTTGTAGGCAGTGCCCTTCCTTGGGTAAAAGGGCTTTTTATCCAAGCCCTTCTTCTTATGAGAAGGGGCAGAGGTCTTCCTAGACAGCCTTGTCCTTGTAAGGTGCTCGGTTTCGAGCTGAGCGGCCTTCTCGGTCATGGGCTTGCCAAAAAGGTTCTCACCTCGGCAAGGGACATCCTGAACCCATGGCTCGAGGTCCGATGACTGCAGCCATGCCTGGCGTCGAGCCGCGATGCCGGCTGCCACAACTCGGGCCGAAGCCTCGAAGCCATCGTAGGCGGCGCGGGACATGAACTTCGAGCAGTCCCGAATCCCCGAGGACAAGGACTTGAATCTCTGCAAGGGTTCCCTGGAGAGACCAGCAGAGAACCCGGCCAACTCCTTGGCCAGGTCCCGCAAGTACATGCCCATGTACAGCTGGTAAGACTGGACACGGCAAGCAAGCATCGAGCCCTGGAAGCACTTTCTACCGATGCCATCGAGGTTCCGGGCCTCCCTGCCGGGGGCCACCGCGGAGTGCATCTTCTGACTCTTCAGGTGATGCATGGCCGATTCCACAACCATGGAATGGTGTGGTAGCTGTGCCTTCTGAAAGCCAGGGCTCTTCCGGAGTCGATAGATGGAATCGACTCGCTTGCTGAGAAACGGCGCCGAGGCCGGTGCCTCCCACATCCGGAAGAGGAGCCGTTCCAGCATCGGAGGAACCGGGACAGTAAAGGCCTCCTTCGGAGAAGAGTCATACTGCAGGGCCTCGAGCTCTTCAGCTCGAGGCTCTTCCTCAGGGTCCGCCGGAATAGCCAAGGCAGAGGCCATATCCCAGACAAACTCCGAGAACCGGGTATCCTCCGGAGGGGATCTACTCCGGGGCTCAGACTGCGGTGAGTCCGACGGGACGCACCGAGTCTTGAACGTATCAGGGGACTCCTCATCCTCCGTCTCCCAGGCGGACTCGTCCAACAAGGAGTCAGGGTCCGACCCCGCGGGGCCCTGGAGCACCCGCCCCGACGCCGGAGGCACCAGCGTCGACGCCCTCAGTCCCAAACGGGAGGTCGAGGGGGACCGCGACCGAGGTCGACTTCGAGCCATGATGGACTTGAGTATCGGCTCGGTCTCCGGGGTCGACTTCGATGTCGATGTCCCAGTGGTCGGGGCAGATGCGCCAGACAGGCTGCCCATCAGTGCCCGCTGCTGCTCCATGAAGGCAGACAGTCTGCTCTCCAAGGCTGTCATCCTGAGACTCAGCTTGGGAGACGCAGCAGCCACCTACTCGGGCCCCGGCAGCGCCAGGCCCGACGTCGGCTCTCTGGGAGGAGAGTCCTCGAGGACCACAGGGCTTAGATGTCCAGCAGACTCCGGCTCCACGCGAGGAACTCTGGCAGACTTCTCGTGTTCCACGGGCCCGGGGCGACGGTCGGGGGTCTTAGACCTGGCCCTCGAGGAGCCAGGGACCTCCTCCGACGCTGCCCTCACGAGCCGCTTCTTCCTCTTGCATTCCCGGTCGGGGGACCCCCTGTCCGAGGAGCTTCGACGGCGCTCGGGATCCGAATCCCGAGATGTCGAGGCCTCAGACGAGGTCCTGGCCCGGCCGGAGGCTGAGTCCGAGAAAAGCCTTTCTTTCTGCTGCTGACGACTTTGGAGTGCCTTGGAAGACATCTTCCCACATGGTCCACATGTCTTAGGGTCGTGATCAGGACCGAGGCACCGAAGGCAGCAGTCGTGTGTGTCTCGGTGAGAGACATTAACTTCTTACACCGATCACACTTCTTGAAACCGCTGGAAGCCATTGGGGAAAAGAGTCTCCGCGAGGTCAAAGGACCGGCCTTCCAGGGAAAAAAATCAAAAAAGGGCGCGAACGCCAGCCACGAAGGGCAAAAACCGAAAAAGAAGAATCGGGCTCGATACCGGTGTACCGAACCCGGCGGGAGGGGAACCGGCGTCGAACCGGGAAGAAAAAATAGCGAGAATCGCCGAAAAAAATCAAACTTTTATCCGGGATGACAGGACACACGTCCGGTGGGCTTCTCAGAAAAAGAGAGACTGAGGTAAGATGGCACCTTTAGGCAGGAAGGGAACCGCGCATGCGTGCCAGCATTCCCAAAGACTTTCATAGAAAGCTGGGGAAATGCTCTGCTGGGGCTTCACCAGCGCCGATGACACCCATATGTGAGGACTGACTTCCTGCTTGGTCCTGGAGAATGGCTGTTACTCAATCAGTCTTTAGAGGAGCCTACACTATCAGAGTGAGAGATGCTTGGAGAAAAGGACAAAATGCTTAGAACAGCTTAACCAAAAGCACTTTCCTTCTTTGATTCTGTTCCCAACTAGCAATGAGCAGCAAAAATATGAAGGTATGACCATGCTGCTGCTATACATACTATCTCTAACAAAGTATATTTTAAGAGAGCTACTGTTGCTTTTGTAGTTCTTTTCTGATGAGCCTTAAATTTGCAGCTAAGAGGTATATTTGATTTTTCATAACAGAACTGTACACATGAGGCTAGCCAGTTTTCCAAAATTCTCTTCGTAACTGGTATGCTAGGCTTGTTAGGATCAAAGGAGACAAAGAACAGGATAGTCTTACAGAAAGATGAAGTTCTTTTTTAAGTAGTAAGCGACAGCCCATTTACATTCTAAAATGTGGAGAGCTTTTTCATGAGCAATGGAATGAGGTTTCATACAATAAGTGGGATGAATTATTTCCTCAATAAGATGGAAGGGAGTCAACACTTTTAGGTAGGAAGTTAGGATGTGATTCCAGGCTGAGGGATAGAGACTTAAGTTCTGGGTGAAGGAGACAGCTCTCGTGTTGTGTTATTAACTTTGGAAATTGTGTCAGATTGCAAGGAGAGACTGCCAGTTTCCAAAGAAGAGGAAAACAGTTTTGTCAAGGCCAGTAGGGTATTATTAAAAACATCACAGCTCAATTTTGCTCAAACTTGCACACCAATCTTGTAATAAGAGAGACTGGACGGTAAGCATACGGGAACATCCAATGACACTAAGCAGAGAGCGCATCCTGGGCTACTCTTTTTGATGGAAGGATGGAGCAGTAGACAGGAAGTTTTGCATTCTCTTCATTGGTAAAGAAATAAATAAAGTTATTTATTTATTTAGCGATGCTTATTCACCAGGTCAAAGCGGTGTACATTCAGGTACGGCATATAGTTCCCTAGTCCCCGAAGGGCTCACAATCTATGTTATCTCCAGGAACAAGCAGGAATGTAGTCTTCACATATGGATATCATCGGTACCGACGGAGCCTATGCGGGAATGCTCCCCAGCATCCAATAGGAAAGCTTTTGGGAGCATCCCACAGCACCTGCGTGCTGCTTTCCCGCCTTTTCCAAATGTCCCTCTCCAGTTCTTCGTTTTCCGAGGAGCCAAGAGGTCGCACATCTTGCCACCGCGGAAAATATTCCCTTTTATTCTTCTTTTTTGTGGTCAGTCTGCCTTCCCTCGACGCTATACCGGTACCGCCGGTTCTTTTTTCTAAAAACTGTTCTTCTGGAGTCTTTTCCAGGTTTTTTCTCTTCAGGTGCCACGCACCATTTTGGGCTCTAGGCCCAACTTTTCCTTTAAAATGGAAAAACCCGCTTCGGGTTTTAAAAAGTGTTCCAAGTGTGGCGGTACCATCTCCGTCACCGACACCCATGAGTGGTGACTCAAATGTTTAGGTCCTGACAACTCTATTTCCGAGAGTGTTGCCTGTGGGATGATGTCGAAGAGGGGCCGGCAAAACTGAGCTGTTAAACTTAGCACCCTTTTTCCCTCCGATGCAGCGTCTGTGGCATCGACGTCTTCCAGGGCTTTGTCTTCCTCCCATGGATCTCAGGTAACTAAACATAAATCTGGCCGGTCCTCAAAGGGTAGATCTCCTAAGCATCGAGATGCCTCTGGCGTTGCCCTTGAGGGACTTGTACCGAGAAAATTGCCCCGGCGGGAGGCTTCGGCTTCCAAAGCACTAACGGGGCTCCAGAATGTTCTTGAGGCCTCAACCTCAGCAGAACTACTGGTGCCATGCTCTGGGGTACCGGCTGCTTCATTCGGTACCGATACCCAAGCATCGGCAGCGTCAATAGACCAGAGACTCTTAGCTATTGAATGCAATCTGGCAGCTCTTCTCATGGCCTCGATGCCCCTGAAACCACTTCAGACAATTCAACCGGTATCGACTGCATCGACATTGGCAGGTATTCTACCAGGACTGAGTCATGCTTATCCATCCGGTATCGACAAGTCGGTACCGGACCCCTCCAATACAGACTTCGATCGGTACCGGAACCGTGCCTTGCACGATCACCCGGATCAGAGATACTTTGAATCCTCGGATGAGTCTGAAGACTCTGAAAGCTCTGCCGATACCAGAGTACTTCTTCCTGAGGATTCTTCTCCTCAGCGTAGGATGTCTCCTCCAGAGGATATGTCCTTTCAGGATTTTATCCGAGATGTGGCTCGAGGTCTTTCCATCACAGTGGCTCCTGAAAGAGCCTAGGGCAAAGGAAGTGGAAATCCTGCAATACCCTAAAGCTCCCAAGGAGGCAGCTACCTTACCTATTCATGGGATTTTGCATGACCTCATGTTAAGGATGTGGGAAACACCTCTAACCACTACTCCTCACTCTCAAAGGCTCGACACCATGTATCAAGTTCCTCCTTGTCCTGGGTTTCAGAAGACTCAGCTACCACACCATTCCATGGTGGTGGAATCAGCTATGAGAAGGATCAAGAGTGCAAAAAGACATGCATCTAATCCTCCAGGACGTGAGTGTAGGACTCTTGATGTCTTTGGACGTTGAACCTTCCAGGCTTTCATGCTTTCTGCTAGGATCAGTTCCTATATATTATATATGGGAATGTTCCTTAAGGAGGTCATGGGAGATTTAGAGCTTATGAGCCCTCTCCTTCCTGATAAGAGGCAAGATTACCTTGCCCTTGTCAAACATGCTCAGGACGTTTCCAAGTTTGTAAATCATGCAGCCTTTGACTGCTTTGAGTGCATAAGCAGAACCTCTGCTATTGCCATAGGTGCACGTAGGATTGCCTGGCTCCAGGCGACTTGGAACTTTGGGTACAGGATAAACTGGGGAATATTCCTTGCACAGGAGAAAATCTCTTTGGCAAGAATTGGCAGGAAAAAGCTAATGAGGTAGATGCTGACAATATCACCTTGGATAGATTGTCTAAATCTACAGCTGATCCTGCAAGGAAGAAATCCTACAAGAAACCATTCTTCAGTAAGAAGAAGTTTTACCCCTCCTATACCTAGCAGGGGCATCGTTTAGGTCAGTCTGCCCAAAAGGGACAGCAGCAACAACCTAGGCAAAGGAAAACAAAAGCTGCTAAGCCTCAACCTGCTCAGCAAACTCAGCCTCCACAGGGGCTTTGACTCCTATCTAGAGAACTTTGCCTGCCTGGCCCTGAACGGCCCAGAACCTTCCACCATTCCAGGAAGGTTATGTCATTTTGCCCCCAGATGGGGGCAGATAACAGCAGAAAATTAGACTCTGTCCATTGTAAGAGAGGGGTACAAGCTTCATTTCCTCAGCATGCCCCCTCCTACAATGGTAAGACAGTTCAATTCTCAGACCTCTTTCAACACCCAGTTAGGTCAAGAGGTCACTTTGCTTCTTGCCCAGGGGCAATAGAAGAGGTACCCAACAGGGTACAGGGTTCTACTCCCCCTATTTCCTTATTCCAAAGAAAACAGGAGGACACAGACCCATTTTGGACCTCAGAGAATTAAACACATTCCTGTTCAAAGAGAAGTTCAAAATGATTTCTCTAGGAACTCTGCTGCCATACCTTCAGAGTCAGTATTGGCTTTGTTCTCTAGATCTTAAGGATGCGTACACTCATGTTCTCATCCATCCAGCTCATCGAAAGTTCCTTCGCTTTCTATTTCAAGGGAAGCACTACCAATACAGGGTTCTTCCTTTTGGCCTGGCCTCGGCACCAAGGGTGTTCACAAAATGCATGGCTGTGTGGCTGCATTTCTTCGCACCCTGGGAATATTCGTCTTCCCTTACTTGGACGACTGGCTCATTCGAGCCCCTTCAGAGCCAGAGGCCAGGATTTCTCCCTCTCGCACAATGCGCATCCTTCAGTATTTGGGACTTGTCATAAACTTCCCAAAATTCAACCTTGCTTCCACTCAGTCTCTAGAGTTTATAGGAGCTCTGTTGGATACCAGACAGACAAGGGCCTATCTTCCACAGCCCCGCTGCCTTCGCATTGTGCAGTTAGCTTCCCAAGCAGTGCTAAAGCCTCACCTCACTGCTCGGGAAATGTTACAGTTGCTAGGCCACATGGCATCCACCGTGCATGTGGTTCCTTATACTCGCCTCCATATGAGGGCAGCCCAGTGGACTTTATCCACTCAATGGACTCAGGCATCAGGTTGCCTGTCAGACAAAATAAACTCAGATCGTCTTATTTTGTCCCTCCAATGGTGGCAGTCACGCCAAAACCTTTTGGTGGGGTCCCCTTTCCAACAACCCCCACCCCAAGCCACTCTGACAACAGATGCTTCACAGGTGGGTTGGGGAGCCCACCTGAAAGGCCTCTCTACCCAGGGTACCTGGACTCCACAGGAGACCTATCTACACATCAATCTCCTGGAACTCAGAGCAATCTTCCTTGCTCTTCGAGTATTCCACACCCAGCTCAGCTACAAGACAGTCCTAGTTCAAACGGACAATCAGGTAGCCATGTTCTATGTGAACAAGCAGGGCGGTACAGGCTCTCTGTCGCTCTGCAATGAAGCCTTGCGACTATGGGCCCTCGCCAGAGAGCATCAGATTCATCTCCTTGCGGTGTATCTTCCAGGCATTCAAAACTCTTGGGCAGACAGACTCAGTCGAGTTCTGCTTCCACACCAATGGTCTCTCCATGCAGACCAAGTGGCCAAAATATTTCAAATATGGGGAACCCCGGACATAGACCTCTTTGCAAGTCCGCTGAATGCCAAACTTCCACGGTTCTGTTCCAGAATCCCGGCTCAGGGTTGTAAGGCCAGGGATGCTTTCCTCCTCCATTGGGGCCAGGACTTACTGTATGCCTCTCCACCCATTCCCCTAATTCCCAAAACCCTGTTCAAGCTTCAGAGAGACAGAGGTCATATGATTCTCATAGCTCCACATTGGCCATGGCAAATGTGGTACCCTCTGCTCCTACATCTCTCTCAAGCTCCGCCTCTGGAGTTAGGATCTGCTCCAGATCTCCTTTCTCAGGAGGACGGGATGCTGTGGCATCCCAATCCCCAGTCTCTCCATCTCAGGGCCTGGTTGCTGAAAGCCTAGAACTTCATGGTCTTAACCTTTCTCAGCAGGTAAGGGATATCCTTTATGCTTCCAGGAAACCTTCCACAAGACGCTCTTATGCTTTCAAGTGGAAAAGGTTTACCATATGGTGCTCGCAGAAGGGTCTTGACCCTCTTGCGATACCTCTGGAATCATTACTGGAGTATCTCCTTCATTTGTCTAATACAGGGTTGAAGACCAATTCAGTGAGAGTTCATTTGAGTGCTATTGCAGCTTCTTTCAAGCCTCTAAATGGTCAACCTATTTCCTCTTATCCTCTCATAGCGAGATTTATGAGAGGCCTTCTTTTAACTAAGCCTCCCATTAAGCCACCACCAGTGGCATGTGACTTAAATCTGGTTCTTGGGCAGCTTATGAAGCCGCCTTTTCAACCATTAGCTACTACCTCTTTGAAATTCCTTTTCTGGAAGGTCATCTTTCTTATTGCAATCACATCAGCACATTGCATCAGTGAATTGCAAGCATTGGTGGCTGATCCTCCTTATACAAGGTTCCATCATGATAAGGTAGTCCTTAGGACTCATCCGCACTTTATGCCAAAGGTGGTTTCGCCTTTTCATTTGAACCAAGCGGTTTACCTTCCTGTATTTTTCCCAAGGCCTCACGCCTCAAATGCAGAAAGGAATCTTCATACTTTGGACTGTAAAAGGGCTTTGGCCTTTTACTTGCAAAGGAAACAGCAACATAGAAAGTCCTCTCAACTCTTTGTTACTTTTGATCCTAGTCATTTGGGACTTCCAGTCTCCAAAAGAACACTGTCCAGCTGGATTGCACATTGTATTTCTTTTGCCTATGAGAGTAAGAACCTTCCTCTTGAAGGCCATGTCACAGCTCACAATGTGAGAGCCATGGCAACCTCTGTGGCTCATCTTCACTCTGTGTCTATCGAAGACATCTGTCGAGCAGCCACTTGGGCCTCGGTTCATACCTTCACAGCCCATTACTGCTTAGACAAGGACTCCCGCCGGGATGCCTTGTTTGGTCAGGCTGTTCAACACCTGTTCCATACTTAATCAACTCCTACCCACTATCCCTGGTAGGATGCCAGAGATCCATGGGGGGAAGTGGAGCCCTTTCACAAGGGCACACAACTTCTGGGGTGTCTCCCTGGCATCTGCAGCTAGGGAGTCCCCATATGTGAAGACTACATTCCTGCTTGTTCCTGGAGATAGCATAGTTACTCACCTGTAACAGGTGATCTCCGGGAACAGCAGGAATTTAGTCTTCACAACCCACCCACCTCCCCTAGGAGTTGTATCTTTCAATCTTTCTCTTTCCCTCTCTCTTTGTCTCAGCTTTAAACTCAACTGGAGAGGGACAGTTGGGAAAGGCGGGAAGGCAGCACGCAGGCGCTGTGGGATGCTCCCAAAAGCTTTCCTACTGGACGCTGGGGAGCGTTCCCACGCAGGCTCCGTAGGTACCGACGGTACCCATATGTGAAGACTAAATTCCCGCTGTTCCCGGAGATCACCCATTACAGGTGAGTAACTATGCTTTATGTATCCGAGGCAACGGAGGGTTAAGTGGCTTGCCCAAGGCCACAAGGAACACTTGTGGGACTAGAAATCCCAGTCCCTCCGGCCCAAGATTGCTGTCCTCCAGTGTGATTTGAACCCCCAGCCCTCCGGCCCAAGACAACTTGCCCCAACCACTAGGCCACTCCTCCCTCTTGAAATCTATCTGTGGCGCACTCTACTTTTGAAAAAGGGATTGGAGCAGAGGCTAATTGAGAGACCCATTTGTCTGGGATGGTCTGCTAATCAATTTTATGGTCCAGGATTATAGGTAGCTTGAAGCTGTATGCAGTTGGCAATAGCAAAGTCCTAAATTCTGATTGCTTCCTGACAGAGCCAGAGAGAACTGGTGCCCTCCTGCTTGTTGATATAAAGAAAACAGAAGAATCCATGCAGAAAAACTCAGAGCATAGAAAACTGTTCCGTGTTAGAGATGATTGATATGGAAAGAAACCTTTTAAGGTGACCAGTGTCCCTGTGTGTGGAGGTCCCAATGCATCTATGGTGAGGGTGAGTTGACTCTGCAGAGATACAAAAAGCATTCCCCTTCTGTCAAATCTGACGAGCATCCACCATTGAGCAGTGAGACATGCAGTTGTGGTCAACATTGCCATACTTGCAATTTAGATATGTTGTGTACAATATCTTGAGAAATAATTGGAAATATTCCAACTGTCTGTCATCATAATATTTTTATAATATGTTCAAAGGTATACAACAAAAAAAAGAAGTCTGTGCAGCTTGAACATAGTAATTTCTGAGAAAAAAAACAAAATATGACCTTAACAGGATTAGTGTCACCCTTCACTAATATTTGGTGGCACAACCCTTGGCAGCGATGACAGTCTCCAAACGTTTCTTGTAGCCATCTATAAGTTTTGCACATCTGTCTGCTGGTAGCTTCTCCCACTCTTCAACTGTGATTTGTTCCAGTTCATGAATGTTTCCAGGATTACTTTTACCAATGGCAGATTTCAGCTCTTTCCAAAGATTCTTGATTGGATTGAGATCAGGACTCAGTGCCGACCAGTTTAAAACCGTCCATTTTTGCCTTTTTTACCATTCTTTTGTACTTCTGGATGTATGCTTAGGGACATTGTCCTGCTAGAGGACCCATGATCATCGACTCAGACCTAGCTTTCTGACATTAGATAGCAAATTTCACTCCAAAATACTTTGGTAGTCCTCTGACTTCATGATTCTTTTAATATGTTTGAGGCCTCCAGTTCCTGAGGCAGCAAACAGCCTCACAACATTATGGAACCTCCACCATATTTAACTGTAGAAAGAGTGTTTTTATTTCCTTATAAGCTTCATTTCTTCACCTGTAAACATATTGCTGGTCTGCATTGCCACAGAGCTCAAGTTTGGTTTCATCTGTCCACAGAACATTTTCCCAGAAAGCTTTTGGTTTCGGGCAAAGACCCAGGCGTACCTTTTTATGTCTGTCTTTGGGCAGTAGGGTCCTTCTCAACCATCGCCCACTAAGTCCTTCTTTATTTAGTGACTAGCATATGGCACAGGTTGAAACCACCACTCCAGATTGCTCCAGGTCAGCCAAGCTCTTTGGATGTTGCATGTGGTGCACTAACCTTCAAAGACTTCTTGGATTAATCTTCCTCTTTTCACCACGTTCTAGGAGGTTCTTGACAGTTCCATGAGCATAAAACTTCACAATAATATTGCAAACTGTAGACATAGGAATCCCAAGGTCTTTGGAGAGGGTCTTGTACCTCCCTTTGAAGTTTGATGTTTGTTGATGGCTTTTCTGATGGTCTCAGGCAGCCTTCTTGTCTCCACCATTGTGAAAACGGAATAGGGAGTGAATGTGGCTATTTCAAACACGTAGATCAGTTATTTACACCATCAAAAAGTAGAAAGACTAGAGGACACACAATGAAGCAACAATGCAACTCATTTAAGACTAATAAGAGAAATTATTAACTTACTCAATGCGCAATCAAACTCTGGAATTCATTACCGGAAGATGCAGTAAAAGCTGTTAGTGTAGCTGGGTTTAAAAAAGGTTTGGACAAGTTCCTGGAGGAAAGGTCCATAAACTATTATTAAAGAGGACCTGGAAAATCCACTGCTTGCCTCAGGACAAAAACTGTGGAACCTGTGTGCCTCTTTGGGAGCCTATCAGGTACTTTTAGCCTGGATTGGCCACTGTTGGAAATAGGATAGTGGGCTTGATGGAGCTTGGTCTGACCCAGTAAGGCATTTCTTATGTTCATTGGTTGATTCAAGTCATGTGAGAACTGACAATTGATCACAGGTGTGTCTAATTTTACTGCAATAGGAATGTGGTTCTTCTGTTCAAACTGATTGAAGTGTTTATAAGGATGCCAATAATCATGTCCTGGCGATGTCTCAGTTTTTGTACTATTTCCTTTTTTAATTGGTCTTGTTTTCTTTGATTCTTTTGTGTGTCAAATATGTGTGCATATGTAGACTAAAGCCATTTTATTGGCCACTTTTTTTTTTTTTTGGAGATATTGGACTTTAAGGAATTGAACTACAAGGGTGTCAATAATGTTGACCACAGCTGGAGCTGACCTAAAGAGACAACATGCATGGTGGCAGCCATATGTAACGAATTTAAAGGTGGGCTCTTGCTGTTACCTTGAGTGGTTTCTGAACTGCACACATATGGGATATGAGCATTTGAACCCTGTCTTCTGGAAAGAAAGCTCGGAACTGTAGAGAGTTGCAAAACCACTCCTATGAAAGTAACAATGTTGGTAGGAGAGAGGTAGGATGTTTGAAAGTTGATGAGAGAGCCCAGAGACTGAAGTACTATAATTTATTTATTTTATTTATTTAACCAGTTTTCTATACTGCCTTATCCTTCAATCAAAGTGGTTTACATTATGCATTCACTACAAACAGGTACTGGATACATTCCCTTGTCCCAAAAGGGCTCACAATCTATGTTTAACTGAGGCAGTGGAGGGTTACGTGGCTTGCCCAAGGCCCCAAGGAGTGCCTATAGGACTAGAAACCCCAGTCCCTCCGGCCTGAGATTGCTGTCCCAACCACTAGGCCACTCCTCCCTCTATTTAACATTTCTTTTATACCGCTCTTCATAGTATCATAGTGATTTACATATAACTCAGCTGTAAAGTATATAGAACAATTGTGTTAGTAACATGTAATTCTATAAATTGTAATTAACAGGATTTAACTATAATTTGTACAGTGTTAACAGTGATAACTTTATATACAGGATTAGCTTTTGTGGAATGTGTAATGATGATTACAATGAATTTTTAGGGAATGGCCGAGTATGTAATTTACAGGGTGGTAGGTATACTTTTGGAACATACAATGTATGGTTATCTGACAAAGGTTACAGGTTGTTGTGGTAGTCTATGTGATAGTTCTGAAGGCTACTCTGAAGAAATGTTTTTTTAGCCATTTCTGGAATTCATTTAAGGCCTGGATGGACCTTAGTGCAGGTGGCAACGAGTTCCAATTTGTAGGTCCATAGAAAGAAAATCCTCAATGACAGAGCAATTGTGAGCTTTTTGTTTTTAGAGCTTGGATAGAGAGCAAGTTTAGGTGCTGTTGTCGTCTTAATCTTGTATCCATATCCCTTTGGAAGAGTGGTACCAGGCAGGCTGCTGAGAGATTGTGTATCGCTTTGAATTGGTCATTATGGTCTTATATATTCTTGTTCCTGCTGGGAGCCAGTTTAAATACTGGTATGATGTGGTCATGTTGAGGAGTTTTGCTGATGAGGCGAGTTGCTGTATTCTGTGCTATTTGGAGAGGTCTAAGGGCTAAGTTTGGGAGTCCGTGGAGGACTGAATTACAATAGTTCAGGTGTGCTGTGATTAGGGCCTGGCATACTGCATGGTAATGTTGAGGATCTAGTAGTGGTCGAAGGTTGTGCAGGATCCTGATCTTCTGGTAAACAGAATTTGTTATTCTTTTTATATGAGTCTGGAAGGTGATCTAGGGCGATTCCTAAATATTTAACCTCCAATCTTACAGGTAGCAGGACACTGAGTTTTATTTGTTCTGGTGGGATGTACGATGGGTCCCTGGATATAATGACTAATTCCAAATTGTTGTAGTTGATAGAGAGTTTCTGGTCTTCCAGCCATTTGGCGACTTCGCTGAAGCATGATTGTATAGCTGAGTTGGTGGTATCGAATGGGGTGTATCTCATTGCATCACTCTATGCATCTTAATTCAAAGCCATGCCCTCTATCATTCGCAACAACACTTCATATCCATAATCTATAACCCTGCCCGGCATATCACCACCCTCACAATCTTCTCTCAGACCAAGAAAGATGCACTTAACATTATAACTAAAATAAATACAACTACATCCAGTCTTTATCCATGCTGGGTCAGCTAAATAAAATGACACAAAAACAGAGCTTTCCCCATACATGCTTCCAATCATTAACACCTCCTTGAAACAAGGTCATATGCCTCCCTCACTGAAACATGCCATAATCCATCCTATCCTAAAAAAATTCTGTGTATAAAAATAACCCCATAGCATACAGACCAATCTCAAGTTTCCCCTTCATGGCTAAGTAATAGAAAAAATGGTTCAAATCCAGCTCCAGGACCACATCGATGCTCATGCTCCCCGCGATGTACACCAGTATGGTTTCTGACCCCATCATAGAGTTCAAACCCTGTTAATTTAACTACTGACAAACTGAAACGTGGCACTGACAACACCAAACAAGCATTCATCCTCATATTTTTAGACATCACCACAACGTTCGACAGAATCAACCATACTCTAAATACTCATCAGGCTACAGCAGATAGGAGTAAAAGGCACAGAACTCCAGTAGTTTCAATCTTACCTTTCAGACAGAACCCAACAAGTTTGAATAGGACAACATACCTCTAAAGAATATGAACAAAAATAAAGTTTACTCCAAGAATTGGCCCTCTCTGCCCCTCCTTTTTAACATTTACCTCCAGCCCATATGCTCCATCTTCAAAAAATTGAATGAAGGTTATCACATATACGTGGATGATATAATTTTATATCTTCTGTTCAATATCTCCAACCCTATCCCTCACCAAATTACAGAATGCTTCAAAGAAACAGCTAAATGGCTTGCTTCTCATAACCTTCTGATCAACTTCAGTAAAACCGAAGCTCTTTACCAGAAATCATAGTTTCACCCCCTCCCCCCCCAAATATCACAATTAATGACACTGATATAGCAGTAAAGAATAAAGTAAAATACCTAGGGGTCATCCTAGACCAGACACTCAGCAAGACCACATATATAAAACTCACAACCAAAAAAATCTACTATAAACTCAAAATGTTAAAGCAACTTTGACCACTACTCCCTAACCATGACTTCAGAACAGTCCTCCAAGCATTAATCACACCCCACATTTGACTATTGTAACAGCGTACTACAAGGTTTACCTAAACAGACCCAAAGACCCCTTCAAATGGGGAAACATGTGGCTGCACAAATCGCATGGTATTCAAACTTATCGGAACACATTACCCCAGTATTATACAAGTTACATTGGCTCCCAGTCCAATACAGAATACACTACAAAACACTGATGACTACATTTAAGATCCTTAGAGAGATAGCCCCTTCCCACCTCACCTCCCTTATTAATAAAGAAGTAGAGACATGATCAAAACGAGGATGCATTCAAAATAAACAAACGATTCCTTAGACTACTGTAAATCCATTAAAAGCCACAAATAATAGAGCATTCTCACACTTCGCGCCCACTCTTTGGATGCCCTACTGGACAAACTAAGAAACAAATGATCTTATCACCTTCCACAAAAAACTAAAAACCCACCCTTTTAAGAAACATTTTGGTGACCCTATGGAACCTCCCAACAAAGACCCCAACAAGGTTACTTTATAAGAGACATAACCCCCCTCTAACCCTGTACTCCCTCCCACACACTCAGAAAAAAATCACACAAACCAGCAAAATTTATGGATCTCCCCTGACCAAATTTGTACTTTTGGGCACTGCTTACTGTACACAGTTATCAACCTATCCTAGTTATCAATTTGCCCCTGACCATAATTGTACTTAAGGGCAATGATTATTGTACATAGTTATCAATTTATCCTAGCTTGAGATATGGTCAAAGTTTACTATACATAGTTTTATTGTTATATGTATTTGTTCTTTGTTTAATGTAAACCGCCTTTGATCTTGTGGAAAAAGTGGTATATAAATGCTAATAAATAAATAAGTCATCAGCATAAATGTAGTAGTGTATTTTATGTGTTTATATGATTTGGCAGATTGATTAAATGTATAGAATGAAGAGTAAGGCTGAGAGGGCTGATCCCTGAGGAATGCCTTGGAGCCGTTTGAATGGATTGGAGGTTTTGTTTCCTATTTTTACTTGTTGGTGGCGGTCAGTTAGGTAGGACTGGAACCATGCCAGGTGGTACCACTTACACCTATTGACTCCAGCTTGAGTAATAATTTATCATGATTTATTGAGTCAAAGGCAGAAGCTATGTCCAAAAATATTAGCATGAATTCTCGCTTGATCTGTTCGAGCCAGTGGAGCAGGGTGCTGATTAGTGATGTGACTAATGTTTCTGCACCGTGGTTGGTTCTAAAATCATACCGTTGTAAGTCCAGCAGGGCAAAGGAGTCTATGAAGTCCTAGAACTGTAATTGAACTGCTTTTTTGATTTTCTTTGCAAGGAAGGGGATGCTGGATATGGGTCTATATGAGGTGGGTAGATATCCGCCACAAAGCTTTTTAGAATAGGTTTTATGGATCCTGTCTTTAGGCTTGTTGGCAAGGTTCCATGGGAAAGTGAGAGGTTTAGTATTTTGAGAAGGGGTGGTATGAATTCATTCCTGGTCATCTTTATCCAGGAGACAGGCAAGGATCAAGTAGTGACGTTGTGGTATTAAGCATTGTGATTATCTGATCGAGCATTTTTGGGGAAACTGATGTGAACGTGGTCCAGCATTGTGTTCTGAGCATGGTGAAGAAGGGTGGGCTGCTCTTCATCGCCATGGTAGCTGAGGGGTTAGCTTGTTTTGGAGGTGTGCAGTGAAGTCTTCTGGTTGCATCTCAGTTTGAGGTTGAGTTGATGATGCACGTGTAAAGGATTTTACTATTGTGAACAATTCTCTGGGTTTGTTTAATGATTTAAGGATCGGGTTTGAGTGATAATCCCTTTAGGGGGTCATTCTGAACAGGAAGTAATGGGGATGGACGTCCAAATGGGATGTCCATCCCTGCCATTCATGCCCCCGCTAGCCCCGATTAAAGCCCCCTCGTACGAACAGCGAGTTTGTATGGGGAGGCCTAAACGGGGGGCAAGAGGGAGCATTCCAGAGGCAGAGCGAGGGCAGGGCATGGGCGGGGCCCAACCCCGGATGTACAGGGCCGATTCATAGGTCAGCCCTGTACGTCCTGGGCCGTGAACTTAGACAGGGGACATATTCCACCACAGAGGTGGAATAAGTCCCCCTGGACGTTGGGGGATGATGCTGCCAGGCCTGAACAAACAGGTAGGGGGTGCAGGAAGTTCCCCGCAGTCGGACCCTGGCCATGGGAGGCCGTATCGAAGGTCCAACTGCAGGGAAAGAAGGATAGTGGCGGCGGAAGTCATTCACGTCTCCTGAATGGGATGCCATGGCACTGCGGCTCCATTCAGGAGCCTGACTGAGGTAGCCAGGCATGTAGTTGGACGTGCAAGCCGATAAGAATCGGGCTCCAACCTGCACATTCAGGCCATGGACCAGATTCTGACCCTGCAGGCACGTCTAGCCACTGAGGGATCAGAATCGGCTCTACCTCTGGGCATCCCGCTTCTGATAGGCCACACAGGGGGATGGACGGCCTGATTGGAATGTGCCTCCACATGTTTGTGAATTAGTTTATTCTCCAGGACCAAGCAGGAAGTCAGTCCTCACATATGGGTGATGTCTGTGCCGACGGAGCCCTCGTGCGGAGCATTTCCCCAGCTTTCAAAGAAAGCCTTTGGGAATTGCAGCACGCATACGCGGTCCCCTTCCCGCCCAAGGGTGCCATCTTGCTCAGTCTTCTTTTTTCCGCGGAGCCCGACGGATGTAGTTCGTTTTTCGCTGAGGAAAAAGTTGATTTCCCTGTTTTTGTTCTTCTCCTTCGGTTCGACGCCGGATCCTTTTCCTGCCTGGGCCCGATACGCCGGTATAGAGCCCACTCTCTCTTTTTCGGTTTTTGTCCTTCGTGACTAGCGTTCGCGCCATTTTTTCTTTTTTCACTGGCAGCCCTATCTTTTGACCTCACAGGGGCCCTTTTTCCCCCGATGGCTGCCAGCGGGTTTAAAAAGTGTGATCGGTGTAAGAAACCTATGTCTCTTACCGACACACATGACTGCTGCCTCTGTTGCCTCGGACCCGATCATGACCCGATGATCTGTGGTCCGTGTGGCAAAATGTCCTCGAAGGCGTTGAGGAGTCGGCAGCACCAGAAGGATAGGATCTTCTCTGACTCCGTGTCCGGATGGGCCCGGACCTCGTCAGAGGCCTCGACGTCTCGGGACTCCGGCCCCGAGCAGCGTCGGGGTTCCTCTGAGCGGGAACAGCGCAAGAAGAAGAAACCTGTGAGGGCGGCGTCTGTGGACGCTCCTGGTTCCTTGAGAGCCAGGTCGCATAGCCCCGATAGCCGTCCCGGGTCTTCGGAGTCGGAGAGGCCTGCCAAGCAACCTCGTATCGAGATGGAGTCTCCTGGACACGTGAGTGCTGTAGTCCTCATGGACTCTCCTCCAGGGGAGCCGACGTCGGGCCCGACGCCATCGGAGTCCGAGTCGGGGGCTGCTGGGTCTCCTGAGTCTCCTGAGCTCAAACTCAGGTTGACGGCCTTGGAGAGCAGCCTCGCTGCCTTCATGGAACAGCAGTGGACATTGATCGCCGGTCTCACCGGTGCATCTGCCCGGACCACCGGGACATCGACGTCCTAGTCGACCCCGGAGGGCGAGCCAATCCTTGAGTCCATGTGGGCTCGAGTCGATCCTCGGCCACGGTCTCCCTCGGCCTCCCGTTCGAGACAGAGGTCGTCGACGCCGGTACCCTCGGCGTCGGGGCGGAGGGCATCGGTGCCCGCCCGACCGGAGCCGCTCGATACCTCCTCCGAGGAATCAGGCTGGGAGACGGAGGACGAAGAGTCACCCGACACCTATTGGACTCTGTGTGTCCCATCAGACTCGCCGGAGTCCGAACCTCGGAGACGATCCCCACCGGAGGATACCCGGTTCTCGGACTTCGTGCGGGATATGGCCAAGGCCTTGGCCTTCCCCGCGGATCCCGAGGAGGAGCCTCGAGCCGAGGAGCTCGAGGCCCTCCAGTATGACTATCCCCCGAAGGAGGCCTTTACTGTACCGGTTCCTCCGAAGCTGGAGCGGCTGCTCTTCCGCATGTGGGAGACCCCGGCCTCGACGCCGGTGTTGAGCAAGCGGGTCGATTCCATCTATCGAGTCCGCATGAGCCCCGGGTTCCAAAAGGCACAATTACCGCACCACTCCATGGTTGTGGAATCGGCAATGCATCGACTGAGAAGTCAGAAGATGCACTCCTCGGTGCCTCTCGGCTGGGAGGCCCGGAACCTGGATGCCCTCGGTAAGAAGTGCTTCCAGGGCTCTATGCTTGCTTGCCGTGTCCAGACATACCAGCTCTACATGGGCATGTATCTCTGAGACCTGGCAAAGGAGATTGCCGGGTTCTCTGCTGGTCTCTCCGAGGAACCTTTGCAGAGGTTCCAGGCCTTGTCCACTGGTATTCGAGAGTGCTCGAAGTTTATCTCTCGAGCAGACTACGATGGCTTCGAGGCTTCCACCCGAGTAGCCGGGGCCGGCATCAGTGCCCGCCGACAGGCTTGGCTACAGTCATCCGATCTCGAGCCATGGGTACAGGACAAGTTGGTCGATGTCCTCTGCCGAGGTGAAAACCTCTTTGGCAAGCCCATGGCTAAAAAGGCTGCAGAACTCGAGACCGAGACTCTGACCCGGACTAGGCTGTCCAGAAAAACCTCTGCCCCTTCTCAGAAAAAGAAGGGCTCGGGAAAAAAGACCTTTTACCCGAGGAAGTCATCTACCTATAAACAATGCCCTCATTATCAGGCCTCTGCAGCTCCCCAACAGGGTCAGCAGGCCAAGGGGCAGGGTCATGGGCCCCATAGGCAGAAGGCCCCCAAGCCACCAACACCGGCCCCTGCTCAGCAGGGTGGGGGTTTTTGACTCAGAAGGCATAGCCTCTTCTCCTCAGCTGGCTCACATCAGCACAGGAGGCCGGCTGGCCCACTTTGCCCACAGGTGGTCAGCCGTCACATCAGATACCTGGGTGCTCCATATAGTCCAAAAGGGCTATCTTCTCCATTTTCACCAGGTACCTCCCTCTTATTTTCCAGGGGAGCCTCCAAGACTCCCTCTGCACAGGGACCTACTCCTTCAGGAGTCAGCAAGTCTGCTAAAGGAACAGGCTGTGGAACCGGTGCCCCACCACCTGAGAGGTCACAGCTTTTATTCCAGGTACTTTCTGGTACCAAAAAGAACAGGAGGCCTCAGACCCATCCTAGACTTGCGCAACCTCAACAAGTTCCTGGAGAGGGAAAATTTCAAGATGCTTACCCTTGGAATCCTGCTGCTCTACCTCCAGCAGGGAGATTGGCTATGCTCCTTAGATCTAAAGGATGCTTATACTCACATCCTTATTCATCCAGACCACAGGCAATATCTCAGATTTGTTGTGGGGGGAAACCACTACCAGTACAGAGTACTACCCTTTTGCCTAACCTCCGCTCCCAGGGTGTTCACCAAGTGCCTGGCGGTGGTGGCGGCCTACCTGAGGCTTCAAGGTCTTTTTGTGTTTCCATACCTGGACGACTGGCTCATAAGGGGCCAGTCTTCCCAGAAGGCCAGTCAAGCCACCCTTCGCACTGTGGCTCTGCTTCAGCACTTGGGGTTTGTCATAAACTTCGCACAGTCCACTTTGCTCCCGTCCCAGAACTTAGAATTCATAGGAGCAAGGCTGGACACTCTTCAGGCGAAGGTTTTTCTGCCAATGGACAGAGCCCACAGGTTGATGGATCTAGCCAGGCAGTTTCACAGCAATTCCCTGGTCTCCGCCAGGCAATTCCTGAGACTTCTCAGCCATATGGCTTCCACGGTTCATATAACCCCCAATGCCCACCTGCACATGCGGCCTGCTCAGTGGAGCCTTCGAACTCAGTGGCATCAAGCCACAGGGAGCCTTGCAGACTCAGTAAGAATATCCACCCTGCTCGTCTCCTCTCTGCAGTGGTGGCTTCATCTTCTGAATCTGGTACTCGGAGTGGGTTTTCAATCCCCTCCGCATTCTCAAGTGCTGACGACAGATGCTTCTCTTCTAGGTTGGGGAGCACATTGAGGCTGCTCAGCAGATTAACTTCCTGGAGCTACGGGCGATACGCCTAGCTCTGAGAGCCTTCTCCCACCTCACATCTCACCAGTCTGTACTGGTCCAGATGGACAATCAAGTTGCCATGTTCTACGTGAACAAACAAGGAGGCACAGGTTCCTTCCTTCTCTGTCAGGAGGCACAACGGCTGTGCTCTTGGGCCGTCAATCACGGAATCCTCCTCAAGGCTGTCTACCTCCCAGGTCAAGAAAATTACCTGGCGGACAGACTGAGCAGGATCCTGCAACCACACGAAGGGAGATTGAATCCGTTGGTGGTTCAGCAGATCTTTCTCAGGTGGGGCCTCCCCACCATGGATCTTTTCGCCAGTCCTCTGAACCGGCAACTCCCGAGATTCTGTTCCAGACAACCGCATCCTCTCAGAGTAGCAGCGGATGCGTTTCTGATTCCGTGGTCCCAAGGCTTACTGTATGCATTTCCTCCCACGCCACTAGTGTCCCGAACACTGTTCAACGTCCTCAAGGAAGGGGCCTCAATGATTCTGATAGCCCCCAGGTGGCCGAGGCAACCGTGGTTCCCACTTCTGCTGCAACTGGCGGTGGACACTCCTCTTCCTCTGGGGCTTCAACACAATCTCCTGTCTCAAGAACAGGGATCTCTCTTACACCCCAACCTCCAGTCCCTTCATCTGATGGCCTGGCTGCTGAAAGGGTAGTTCTGGCTCGCCTACTGCTGCCTCGAGAGGTGGAAGACGTAGTCTTAGCCTCTAGATGGCAATCCACCAGGAAATCCTACGCTCTTAAGTGGCGTAGATTCTCTGCTTGGTGTGCTCAGCACAGCGAGAATTCCTTCTCGTGCTTTGTAGCGGTAGTATTGCAATATTTGCTTTACCTCTCCAATCTAGGCCTTAAGTCCAACTCTGTCAGGGTTCACCTCAGTGCTCTCTTAGCGCACCACTCGCCGGTGGACAGAAGGCCTCTTTCCAACCACCCTTTGGTGGCTCGTTTTCTCAGAGGCCTCCTCCTGCTTAAACCTCCTTTACGTCCACCAGCCCCTGAGTGGGATCTGAATGTGGTCTTACAGTGGATTACTTGTCCGCCATTTGAACCTATGGCTACCTGCCCTCTCCGTTTTATCTCCTGGAAAACCTTCTTTCTGGTAGCTCTTACCTCTGCTAGGCGAGTAAGTGAACTTCAGGCACTAGTGTCTGATCCCCCTTACACTAGGTTCTACAGGAATAGGGTAGTCTTACGGACTCATCCGAAGTTTCTTCCTGAGGTTGTGGCATCAAGGTTCTTCCTAAGGTTGTCTCCCCTTTTCACCTCAATCAGGAGGTGGTTCTTCCGACCTTCTTTCCCAGGCCGCATGCCACCCGGGCTGAGATGGTCCTGCATACCCTGGACTGTAGGAGGGCGTTATCCTTCTACCTTGACCGTACACGGGAGCATCGGAGGGCTGTTCAGCTCTTCGTTTCTTTTGACCCCAATAGGTTGGGGCTACCTGTCTCCAAGCGTACTTTGTCCATATGGGTCGCTGACTGTATTGCCTGGGCTTATGGGGCAGCAGGCCTCTCGTTGGAGGGTCGAGTCACAGCTCATCGTGTCAGGGCGAAGGCTGCGTCAGTGGCTCATCTCCGCTCTGTTCCGTTGGCAGACATCTGCCGGGCCGCTACTTGGTCTTCAAGCCAGACTTTTGCGGCCCATTACTGCCTTGAGAGGGAGTCCCGCAGGGACAGTGCTTTCGGACAGGCAGTACTCCATAATCTCTTTGGGGTTTAGGCAACTCCTACCCTCCGGCCCTGGTGTTGGGCTACCGGTCGGGGGCGTTCTCAGAGAAGATTCCTTCCTTACGTACTGACGAGCTAGAGGGAGCTCATTTTTTCGGCTTGAGGTCTCCGGTAGCCTTAAGCTGGGGAGTCCCATATGTGAGGACTGACTTCCTGCTTGGTCCTGGAGAAAGAGTAGTTACTCACCTGTAACAGGTGTTCTCCAGGAGCAGCAGGAATCAGTCCTCACAACCTTCCCTCCTCCCCTTGGAGTGGCAGTCATATGATTTATTTTGCTAATTTGTTTGCTGTCTTTTAGCTATGTCATCAGACTGAGCAAGATGGCACCCTTGGGCGGGAAGGGGATCGCGCATGCGCGCTGCAATTCCCAAAGGCTTTCTTTGAAAGCTGGAGAAATGCTACGCATGAGGGCTCCGTCGGCGCCGACGTCACCCATATGTGAGGACTGATTCCTGCTGCTCCTGGAGAACACCTGTTACAGGTGAGTAACTACTCTTTGTATTCATCTTGTTTTGAGGAGTATTCAATCCGGTGCAATGTGTTGTTGTCTTCCCCCAGAGGCATTCCATCTGTTGTAGTTCGTGTTTGGCCTTTTTGATTTCTCTGAAGTACCAGGGAGCTGAGACATGTTTAGTAGGTTTTATTCTCTAGGGTGGTTGCGTATGGCGCGAAAGTATTGTTCCATCTGTCGACAAGTGAGGTGAGGTCAGTTGTGTCTGAATCTAATCTTGGTATGATGTGATCTAGTAGATCCTGTTTGTTGAATTCCTTGAACCTTCAAAGTGTTTGGGCTTGAGGTTGTTTTGAGGAGCTGTAGTTGAGCAGTGGTAGATTAAAGGTAATTGTGTAGTGGTCCGACCATGGGATGGGTATTACTTGGCAAGTGATGTGCTGCGTGGTTGACTGGATTTTGTTGGGTACGAACAGCAGATCCAGGGCGTTTCTTTTCCTATGGGTGGGTATATTGATGATTTGTGTGAGATCCACAGCTTCCATGGCTTCGAGGAACGGAATGACTGACCAGAGTGTTGGTTGTGTCAGTTGTGGTGGTGGCTGTGGTAAACTTGGTCTCAAGATGTTTTTCTGCCAAGATGAAGACTCCTCCTCCTCTTCTTCCCCATCTTGGGCAACTGTATAGGGTTGATGTAAGTATAATGAGCTGGTTTGCTAGCACATTGTCTGTATCAGTCAACCATCATTCAGTGACAAGTAGTATGTCGATGTTGTGTGCCTTTTTGTAGTCTGAGAGGGTATTAATTTTCTTACGTGCTGAGCAGGCATTAACCAGGGCACTTTTAATGGATGTGATTTAAGGAAAGGAATGGAAAATAAAACAAAGGATATTATAATGCCTCTGTATCTTTCCATGGTGCGACCGCACCTTGAATATTGTGTGTAATTCTGGTCGCCGTATCTTAAAAAGGATATAGCGTTATTAGAAAAGGTACAGAGAAGAGCCACCAAAATGGTAAAGGGGATGGAAGGATACCCCTATGAAGAGAGGCTAAAAAGGTTAGGGCTCTTCAACATGGAAAAGAGACGACTGAGGGGAGATATGATAGAGATCTATAAATTAATGAACGGAGTGGAACGGGTAAATGTAGATCGATTGTTTATGCCATCAAAATCTAGAAAGACTGAAGGACATGCAATGAAGCTACAGGGTAACCTATTTAAGAGTAATAAGAGAAAATATTTTTTCACTCAATATGTAATCAAACTCTGGAATTCATTACTGGAGGATGTAGTAAAAGCTGTTAGTGTAGCCGGGTTTAAAAAAAGTTTGGACAAGTTCCTTTCCTTATGATACCTAGTATTCAATTTGCTCTCTTGGCTGCCGCTGCACACTGGGCGGAGGGTTTTAACAACATGTAACATCCACGGTGACACCTAAATCTTTTTCCTGGATGGTGGTTCCTAATATGGAACCTTGCATCGTGTAACCATAGTTTGGGTTTTTCTTTCCTAGATGGAAGGTGGAAGAGACGAGTCAGATGGAATACCTGGAAAAGTCATCAAAGCCTTTATCTGGGGAAGCTAGAAAAGAGTCGTCAAACGAGTTTTCCAGATTGGAATGGACAGAATCTGGGGATGAAGAAAATACAGAATGGGCTTGCTCCTGCTCAGAGTTCAAAGTGGAAAGGAGCAAGACAATATAATCAGATGCAACCTCTCTCATACTAGTTTAAGGACATCCCAATATGATTAATGTTGAGTCTGAGGCTGCGAACCAGACATATTATGAAAATACATCTTGACAAAGTCTTCAAAACATCCTGTGCACAAAGAAGTGGGAATGCTTTGGAGAAAGTAGAGATCCCCTTCTCCCATAACATACATAGGTGACTTGGCCAGCTGATGCTGCGCAATCGCTTGTGCAATTTGTGCAGTCTTGCACTGATGTCTGTATAGAGGAGCCAGGAACTGCATGGAGGGTTTGTTTTCTGATTGGATTGCACAACTGGGAATGCTTCATCTTGTTTATTTTGCACCAAGGCTGCAATGATATGCTGCTTCTGTGCAAGATTCTAGACTTAAACTTCAAGATGTTGGCCAGAAAAAATGGTCTTCTGTGAAGATCTTGTAAGCTTCCAGATGTTCACAGAGTTGGTTTAGATTATCTCTCCTTGCCTGAAGTGACAGTCAGAAAATCAAGAAAGTCATTGCAAACTAACCATTGAATCCATAACTTTTCATGTACTCGTAATTATAGCTTTTTGTTGGGATCCACTGGCATGAGAAGGGGAGGAGAAGACTCCCCTCTCCGCGTCGGCAGAACCCTTTTAAATCAACAAGTGTAAAGAACCGTGCAACATGAATGGTAGTGCAACAAACACTTATCTTGAAATCAGGCGATGTCCACATATGTTCAAAAGTGAGCAGTAGGTATCCAAATGAACACGACATGCATGTTTCGGGCACACCAAGAGCCCTGTGTCAAGTGTACCTTCTAAACAAATCGCCCTGAAAAAACGCCAAACTCAATGGTTCTTTTATGTAGCAATAATGGCTGCTGAATAGCTGATGATTTTGGCGTCATGGGAAGGAGGAGGAACCGGACACATCCAGCTAGAGGGAAAATACCAAGTGATACGTAACACTCAGCGTCAGATTAAATGTCAGATTAAACTCCACCAATCACATTCCAAATTGAGGCCCGTAGGGACTACTGTTTGTAAACGGAAGATCCAGCGCTGTTCACGGTTTTGAAGTGCATGTTCACGATTCCCCCCCCCCCCTGAGGGTTCACAGGGATCCAATCAATAACCCGCCATCTGAGGTCACCAAAGGTATGATTCTTCAAAATGCAGTGTTCCACCATGGGTGCTGAAAGAGTCCCAGTATTCAGACATGAAGCATGTTCTCCCATCCGAATTTTCACCGGTCGTATGGTCCTGCCAACATAAGATAGATCACAGGGGCACGTAATCATATAAACCACAAAAGATGATTGACAATTAGAGTAGCCCTTGAAAGTATATGATTTACCAGCGAGTGGATGTACCCACTGAATGCCCTCCAAAGTAGAAATACAGTATTTGCACTTTTGGCAAGCCCAATGACCCTGTCTAAGCTCCCCAACGGGAGCAGATGTGGATGGTAATATTGCATGAACCAAACGATCCCTGAGGTTTTTGCCCCTGGTGTACACCAGACGTAGGGGTTTTTGAAAACAAGAATGTAGATGTAATACTCCCCAGTGTTTCTTCAGAAGAGTGGTAACCTGTGTCGTGTATTGCATAAAGGGTAGCACTCCCGTCACAATATCTGGATCTTCCGTTTCTTGAGAATCTGAATTTCCCAATAACCACTCCCTATGGGAAAACCGCGCTCGCACATATGCTCTCCTAATTACAGTCCTGGGATAACCACAATCCAAAAGGCAGGCACGCAAAGCTTTTGCCTGACATTTAAAATCCTCCAAAGAGGAACAAATCCGGCGCAAGCGTAAAAACTGACCAAAGGGGAGACCCCACCTCAAGGAGGATGGGTGATGACTATGAAAGTGGAGTAAGCTATTCCGTTGACTGGGCTTGCGGAATAACGTAATAACCAATGATCCCTCATGCTTCTGGACCAACACGTCCAAAAACTCAATTTTATGGTCATTGACATGGACAGTAAATTGGATGTTGGTTTTTATGCTGTTAAGCCAACTAACAAATTGCAGCAACTATTCCCTAGTCGACGACCATAACAAAAAAATATCGTCCAAAAAGCGAAGCCACAGTCAAACAAATTGAAAGTCAGGCGCCTGATAGATGAACCGTTCCTCGATATCCGCCAGGTACAAAGTAGCGATGGAAGGAGCCACTGTGGCACCCATCACAATGCCGTGGCATTGTTGGTAAAATTGCCCTTGGAAGGTGAGGTAATTCCTGGTTAACACCAGCCTAGTAATATCCAGCAAAAATGACTTAGGAATCCTAGATGGTGCCATGGTAAATGCTGATTCCAAAAGAGATAACGCCTCCTCTTGGTGGATATTAGTGTATAATGCCACAACATCCAACGTTACTAAAAGAAGGTTATCTAACAGTTCGGTGACCTCAGACAAAAGGTTTAAAAAATGTGAAGTATCCCGCAAAAAGGATTTTACACATCGAGCCTCTTGCCTGAGAAACACATTACTGAATTAAGACAAGTGTTCAAGGATAGAACCTCTATATAATACAATAGGCTGTCCCGGAGGAGCCGATAGGGATTTGTGTATTTTAGGAACAGTATAAATAACCGTAATCGTGGGATGTCGTTGCAACAAAAAGGTAGCCTCACGAGTAGTGATCCATCCCCTTAACCGAGCGTCTTTCACTAAAGATTGGATCAAAATCTATAACTGTGGTGTAGGATCACCCGGTAAGGGTTTGTAATATTTCACATCGTCTAATTGGGAAGTGACAGTCAAGCAGAGGGGAGGAAAGGGCGGATTATGGGCATGGACAGTGCTTTCAATTAACATATGGTAAGTTATTGTACACTGTCACTGCTGCTGATAGCAAAGGTGCACTTACCACCTCCTCAACTGCATTCTTATTTGGCAGCTTAACCCCCAGTACTGTAAGGCTACAACTAGGGGTCAGAGCTGCCATTTTAAAGCTGGGGTAGCAGCTTCCAGGGAATGCTCCTCCCCTGCTACTAACCTACCAGGGTCACCCCTGAAGGGTGAGGGTGGAGGAGATGCAGATGCCGATTGGGAGCTGGGGAAGCTGTGAGGCTTATGGTGATTGAGTATTTTTTTCTGCAGTGAGCCATGGTAAACACATTGACAGCACACTAAAGTGCATTGTCACTATTTGCTGATGCATTTACTATGCGGTAAGTGCCTGTCTTGTGTGGTAAATGCAGGACAGATGCTGGGCATGCCCTTAACAGTTACCACACAGGCATCAGAGTTCCGCACAGGTCCCCTTAAGCTCTTAAGTTCACTGAAAATAAGCACTTAACTTTAAGCATCTAAAACTAAGGTACCTTAACATAGAAACATGATGACAGAAAAAGACCACAAGGCCCATCTAGTCTGTCCTTCCATAACAACAACTACAACAGTCCACTTTCTACCTTTATAGATCCTCTGTGTTGGTCCCATGCTTTTTTGAATTCAGTTACTGTCCTCATCTCTACCACCTCCACTGGGAGACTATTCCACGGATCCACTACTCTTTCCGTAAAGAAATATTTCCGTATATCACTCCTGAATCTATCTCCCATCACCCTCATCCCATGTCCCCTCGTAGCAGAACTTGCTTTCAATTGAAAGAGGCTCTCTCCCTGAACATTTATGCCACGGAGGTATTTAAACATCTCAATCATATCACCTCTATCCCGCCTTTCCTCTAAGGTGTACATATTAAGATCCTTAAGTCTGTCCTCATATGCTTTATAATGAAGCCCATTAATCATTTTAGTAGCAACCCTCTGCACCGACTCCATCCTGTTCACATCCTTTTGAAGGTGCGGTCTCCAGAATTGCACACCATACTCCAAATGAGGTCGCACCAAAGACTTATACAGAGGTATTATCACCTCCTTTTTTCTGCTAGCCATTCCTCTCCGTATGCACCCAAGCATCCTTCTAGCTTTTGCCGTCGCCTTTTCTAGCTACTTTAAGATCATCAGACACAACCACGCCTAGGTCCCGCTCTTCTTTAGTGGACAAAAGTACTTCACCTCCTATACTGTATTGCTCGCTTGGATTGCTGCAGCCCAAATGCATGACCTTACATTTTTTAACATTAAATCCCAGCTGCCAAATTCTAGACCATTCTTCAAGCTTAGCTAGATCCCTCCTCATGTTATCTACACCTTCCTGGGTGTCTACTCTATTACAGATTTTGGTATCATCCGCAAAGAGGCAAACCTTACCCGACAGCCCTTCCGCTATATCACTAACAAAGATGTTAAAAAGAATCAAGCTCACCATTCACTCGCCTAACTTTAATTTCCTAAGTTAATGCTGGAAATCAGCAACAAGTGGCTAGTTTCATTCCCTATTCAACCCCCTGCCACTTTTTATGTTCCTAAAATTAGGCTTCTGTTTTAAAAGTTCCTAAATATAGGGACACATATAAAAGAAAATTTAGTTTGCTACATCTAGGCACCTAATTTCTCAAGTCAGGCCAGACCTTGACAAATTTTCTTGGAATCAAGAAGCAGCTTATATATTTAGAAGCGGGCTACAGAGACCTCTGCCAGTGTCCCCCCCCCCCCCCACTCCACCCCACCCCACCTCACAAAAGGTGCCTCACAGCTCCCTTTTTAAGAGCCTGATTTACTGTTTTCCCATTTTTTGTGGAAAAAGAAAGCTTAATAAATCAGGTCCACTACACAGTGCAAACAGAAGGCAGCGATCCTTCTCCTCCCTCTCTCATCAACTCCAATGAGTAGAGGTGGTCACAACATATTGATGACCTTTTATAGCTGCACTTCAGGCAACCTCCTTTTAACTTTACTGTACATATCACCATGGTGTGGTAATGCATGAAGCAAAAACAAATCTCTCATAGCCCCTGCACCCTGCCTTCACCCAGTCTCTATCTCATAGCCGCCCCTCGACAGCCATCATCCAGTGTCCCTCTCTCTCTTTCATAGACCCCCTCAGACGGCCATCACCCAGTGCATTTAACTCTTATAGCATCCCTACAGGCAATAACCCAGTGTTTCCCTTTCTTACATCAACTCCCCCCCAAAAGCGATCACCCAGTGTGTGTCCCTCTCACAGCCCTCTCAATAGCCTTCATCTAGTCTCTCCCTCTCTCCAAGCCTCCCCACAGCCATCATCAGGTGTCTCTCTCATAGGCCCTCCCCAGTCATCACTCTCTCTCTCAGCTCCCCCTCCCCCCCACAACCTTCACCTGGTATCTCTCTTTCTCTCACACGGGCCCACTATAGCACTTGACTGAAGATCAAACACAGTTTAGAGCACATGAGTCGCCACAGGTAAGTCAATATCATCTCAACAGCACTTAATTTTCAGTATGTGTAAATTTGTAATATGTTGTATGTTTTAATATAGTTGCAGGTTTTAAAATTTGCTCTGAATTCATCAGTTGTAATCCACTAAGAAATATGAAGACAATACTCAGTCGGGGCACTGCTGAATACACAAAATGCAGCGATTATGCCAGCACTATCCAGTCAGTAAATGAAATGTTTAATCTACTGGTATTACTACTATGTATCATTTGTATAACGCTACAAAGCGTACAACAGCACTATACAGAGATGTAAGGGACAGTTCCTGCTCATAAGAGCTTACTTTCTAATCAAGATAGACAACACAACAAGTGGGGACTAGGATGAATGGTAAGGAAACACATAGGAGGTGGACAGGATACTAGGGGGATTAGGATCCAAAAGCAGTCTCAAAGTAGTGAGTTTTAGTCATTTGGCAGCTGAATATTGCTGCTAAATAGAGAATTTTTGGAACTGCTCTTGCTTCTCCTCCAATCTGGCCCACAAATATATGGTTAGTAGCTTGCTGTTTAGTGATTTAAACAGCCTGATGTTATCCATATACTTTTTGAAAATACATAACTAGCTATTATGCATTTACTGGCTGCTGGTGAATGTATAATTGGTCTTGAATATCGCCTGTGTATGATTAATTGAATATAAGAATAAACCTGCAGAGAATTGGAATAAAATTAACCAAGGGAAGAGCTGTGAAAGATGGCAAGCAACCAAGGCTGTATCATACACGAGGCTGGCTTGGGTGGCTGTGAAGGCAATGTTCACAGTTACTGAGTGAGAGGGAGTCAACAGTTACAGTATTTGATGACAAAGAAAACATGAAACTTACGATTTCTTCATATTTTATAGCTTCTTTCTCTGCAACCTGTGCAGCTCGTTCCTTGTTCAGATAAGCAGACTTTAGCCTGATTTCTAACTCTCGAAGTTCTAAACTGTAGAAAACAATTGCTTTAGTTTATTATCATCTCATACTTTTCATTATTGTATGTTATTATATGCTGGGATTCTGTATTGCTATGTGCTTATTTTTATCTGCTCATTTATAAAACACTTTATTAAAAAAATGTTTTGTGCCTGTTTTATTAACTGATCTGTATGGTGGAGTTTAATGTGTTCAAAGCTAACTCCCAGAGCCCAGAAAGAAAAGGTATATACATCCGAGTTAATGAAATAGTGCTTCAAACTTACAGCAAGCTGAATACGAGGGCAAATGGAAATTACACTAACCTGGTAATTGTAGTTCCTGGAGGGTCCAGTTTAGTCCTCCACAATCGGGTAGTGCCCCTCCTCCTGCAGCCTGGAGACTGGACCAATCAAGTCTTCTGTAGTATATATGCAGACGGAGCTCCCAGAAGCCCCCAGTGTACTAGTAACAAAGCATACTTAACGAAGCAACACATTAGATTAATATACAAAATGACATAATGAAAATGACATAATTAAGGAACAATTTGTTTCCCCCCACAAACATATCCAACTTTCTCCCCAAACGAGGAAGTCAGAACACTGTATTGCGCTGGAACAGACGCCCCAGAAATCAAAACACAGCTCCGTATCAGAAATCTCAGGAGCTGACTGAACACCTGAGAAAGAAAGAGCCATAGCCAAAAACGCGGCTGCAAAAAAAAAGGTTCGAACGGCAAGAGGAACCGTCTTATGATCCACCGTTCGGAAAGCGCGCCGCATTATTATATCAGATAGTCGGGAGGGAAGGAGGACTAAACTGGACCCTCCAGGAACTACAATTACCAGGTTAGTGTAATTTCCATTTCCTGTTCGGTAATCCAGTTTAGTCCTCCACAATCGGGATGTAACAGAGCAGTCAAGACCGGGCGGGACCTTACCATCCGGTGCGCCGAACCGCCGAACAAAACAGGAATCCCGAGCCGCTGACACATCTAAACGATAGTGTTCACTGAAAGCATGCAGAGACGACCAGCGGCCGCCTTACAGATATCTGCTGGCGGAACTAGGCTATACGCCGCCCAAGAGGTCGCCTGAGCCCTAGTGGAATGAGCCAGTAGCCCCTCCGGAATAGACCGCTGCTGCAACAGATACGCAGACGCGAACGCTTCCTTGAGCCATCTTGCAATGGAGGCCTTAGCCACCGCTTCCCCGTTACGTGCACCACCGAAGAGCACGAATAGCCGGTCAGCCTTCCTAAAAAATTCGGTAGCCTTCAAATAACGATGAAGTGCACAACCCACATCGAGACGGTGAAGACTTTTGTCTGCCGACCCGACAGAGTGCGAAGAAAGAACCGGAAGAAACACTGCCTGATTCACATGAATAGGAGAAACCACCATTGGCAAAAAGGAAGAGACCGGGGAAAAAGACAAAAAAGGTTCTCGGCAGGACAACGCATGTAGATCTGAAATACGCCGTGCCGAAAAGACGGCTACAAGAAAAACCGTCTTCAGCGTAAGATCTTTCAGAGACGCCCTACTCAGGGGTTCAAAAGGTTCACGAACCAGGGCCCGCGGCACTAGATTCAAGTCCCACGGAGGAATGAAAATCCTGCGGGAGGGCCGCAAATGAACAACAGCCGTAACAAAACGACGTACGTCTGGATAAGAACCGAGGAGACGGCCTAAAACTTTGCCTCGATAACAAGAGACAGCCGCCAACCGGACTTTCAGGAAACTAGCCGCAAGGCCCTTATCAAAAGCATCCTGAAGAAACTTAAAACGACGGAAACGGAAACCGTCGCCGCCCGGACTCCACGCCGGGAGCACCAGTCTTCAAAGATCCCCCAAATCCGAACGTAAGTAAGAGAAGTGGACTTTTTCCTCGCCCGCCGTAGGGTAGAAACCACCGCGGGGGAGTAACCCATCTTTTTCAGCCGAGCCCTCTCAATGGCCAAACCGTAAGCGAGAATCGACCCACGTGGGGCATCCGCAAGGGACCCCGAAGAAGAAGATCCGGCCGCGCGGACCGGAGCCAAGGAATGCCGTCGCGCAACCGGACCAGATCGGCATACCGGGGCCTCCGAGGCCAATCCGGGGCCACCAGGAACACTCGACCCCGATGGCCCTCGATGCGCTGAACGACCCGGCCGATCAGAGCCCACGGAGGAAAGACATAAAGAAGACCGGACGTTGGCCACGGCTGAATGAGAGCGTTGAGCCCCTCGGACATGCGCTCCCTTCGCCTGCTGAAGAAGCGTCCTGTCCTGGCCGATTGAAATGTCGCCATGAGATCCATGATGGGCGGCCCCCACCGACGAACTATTGGCGCGTAAACTTGCGGGCTTAGCTGCCACCCTCCGGGGTCCACCCGCACTCTGCTGAGAAAATCGGCCTGACCATTGTCTGCGCCTGCAATATGCGCTGCCGGGATGGCCAGAAGACGAGACTGCACCCAATTGACCAAGGCCGTCGCTTCTGAATCCAGGGCCACGCTGCCGGTGCCCCCTTGGCGATTGATATAAGCTACGCTGGTCGCCTTGTCCGAGAGGACTCGCACCGGCTGGTCGAGAACTAGGGCTTCGAGGGCCAAGAGGGCTAGCCGCACCGCCCGTAATTCGAGGCGGATTGATCGACCAAGAAGTCTCCAGGGGAGACCATTCCCCTTGAGCGAAGCGGGTCTCGCAGGGAGCCCCCCAGCCGGTTAAGCTGGCATCCGTTGTGAACGGAACCCAAAGTGGAGGCTCCAGGGAATCCCCGCGTCAGGTTCTCGGAGGAGAGCCACCACCGGAGTGAACGGCGAACCGCCCTTGAGCAAGGCAATCTCCTGTTCAACGAGTCGAACTGGTTGGACCAACGGCGCAGCAGAGCACTCTGCAGCGGGCGCATGTGGAAGCGCGCCCAGGGCACCACCTCCAAGGTTGCTGCCATCGTACCGAGGAGCTGCAGGTACCACCATGCAGACGGAGCGGGCATCCCCTTGAAGAGTCGGACAAAGACCGAATGTGACGCTCCGGCAGGCACACCAAGCCCCGTGCTGTGTCGAGGCGCACTCCCAGATACTCGAGATCCTGCGTTGGGCACAGACAACTCTTGCATTCTTTCACCACCCAGCCGAGGGACCGCAGCAGAGCCACCACCCTGCTCGTGACGTGCACACACTCCCGACTGGACTTTGCCCGAATCAACCAGTCGTCGAGATACGGATGGACCAGGACGCCCTCTTTGCAGAAGGCCGCCGCGACCACTACCATCACGTTTGTGAAGGTGCGGGGGGCCGTGGCGAGACCAAACGGCATGGCCGGAAATTGGAAGGGGCCCCACGGAAGAGCGAAGCGGAGAAACCATTGATGAGACGGCCGGATGGGAATGTGTAATGTGGTCTTCAGCGGCTGTGGAAGATCCTGCAGCAGGGGCTCTGAGGAGGGGGGAGATAAGGTGCTGAGGGACCCAGCTAGCAACGCAGTGGGCATGGGGAAAACCTCCGGGATGCAGCGTGCAGGTGGAACACAAGCAAGCTATTAATGTTCCCTTCGGCTGAGTACATTTCAGCTATAATACAGCCAGAGAAAAGGGCATTGTAGAGACTTAAACCACCTTTCCTCTTCTTGTGTGGGGTTTATTTATTTCTTTTTTTTTTTTGCATTGAAAACAAAAAGCAAGGAAGGCTCAGGGAAACCCAAGACTCTTCAAGAAACGGATTGTGAAACTCCACGTGCCTCCACAGCATGATTAAATGTGTGGAAACTGCTGTTTAGAGCTGTTTCCTCTAAAAAGAAACACTGAAGAGAAAAACAAAACAGCCGCTGGCACCGAAAAGCTGTCAGGTATTCACAGAACTGAGAAGGGAACTGGCAGTCATTCACTGTGCTGGCATAGAGAAACTTTCAAGTCAGGGTAAGGCAATTACAGTGACTGAAAGTAGGGAAATTAGAGTGGGATCCCTCCGCTGCCATTCAGACCTCCATGGTAGGGGCTGAAAGGTGTTTCTGGGGAGGGATGTAGAAGCACAATCCAGCCGTAGGAAAATTACAGTGAGCATGCTTAATTAGGCCGAGCCCAAAACAGACAGGATCCAAAACACTGACTTAAAACCTCAACCAAATGGTATATTGAATAAGACAGGTACAATAATCAGTAGGACGTACAAAGTAACCCGGCTGCAGTTTGGGGACTAAAAATTTAAAATAGGAACTTCAAAACTCAGAGGCAGCCGGTCCGGATACAGCTGAAATCATCCCAGAGCAGCTGAGGTGAGGAAGAAAAAACAAAAACAGAGTACTCACAGTTTTCATACAAAAAATGATACCTGAACTTCCTGGAGGTATCCAAACTCTCGTGGTAAAGACTCAGTGCAGCGTAAAGCCAATGGAGAGCTCCCCTGAAGCCAAGCTCCGGAGTTCCCAAGGTCATCTGGGGAAGCAAGATGCTGGGGGAAGAGCAGAGCGGATGCATGAGGTCCCTGTGTCTCTTCTGACAGCCTATGCAGCGTAACCGGAATAAGGCACAGGGAGAACTAAAAACAAATAACTGCGTCCCGCAGGAACAGGCATTCAACAATATTCCCCATAATAGGTAATGCCTCAGCCAGCCTTCTTTGTTGGGCACAGTGGGGAATGTAACCCATGAGCCCTGCACCCTTCGTCAGTGACTCAGCATTGTACTGTGGCTCTGAATTGCATACTGTTCTCTATCCATGCCTTCTGTACTTTCTATCCCTTCTGTTCATACATAGGCAGAGAAAAAAAAGTAACCTCTGCACAACTGACATCTAGCAAGTGTTGTGGAAAAAAACTGAAACAGCAATATAGCTGTGAGAAGCCAGCAGAGAAGCAATCTGGCTTCCCGCCCAAAACCGAGGCTCATTAGCTATTCAAAATGGCCGCCAGCAAAAATAAAACACAAAAAGAGTGAATTAAAACCCCCCAAAACTAAGGAATTAACTTAAAACGTCAAAGGAGAAGGTGGGAGGGTTGCAGGCATAAGAGAAATGCCTAAAATCGCTGAAAAATCAAGAAAAATCAATCGAGTTACCACAGAGCTACAGACAGCAGTGGGAGAAAGACATTCCAGGTCTGAAGAAACTGAGGTGCAGCCCCTGCAGATGCCAGAGTCAGTCACTGCACCTCTGCGGGACCCGCAAATCACGTATTGGGGTTTGGCATACATGCTAAGGCAACCTCCGCTCAGCGGGAAAGAATGGAACAGAACCAGGGAAGCCCACACCAAAGGGACCAACCCTATGTAAAACAGTACAGACTGAAATTTAAAACTTTTTTTTTTTTTTTTTTTTACAGACAACAAAACACTCCCCAGAATCCTAGGGGTGCCCTGAGCAAAATCGCCAGCAAAAGAAACCCCAAAAATGCAAGGGGAACCCGTGCACAAGTGTTAAAAAGTGCCTTTAAAAAGCACACTTTAGAAATTCAAAATGGCCGCCGCACTTTTTCACCCGCGGTAAAAAAGGGCGCGAAAATACAAAGGTAACCAAATAATATGGAAAAGAAAGAAAACGACCCTCTAATACAGGGCAAGCGAAAAAAATCAGGAAAAAGTGCAATTTGGGAGCCAGGGGAGCCGACAGAGCCTCTGACAATGCAAACAACAGGGAGCTGAAAAGTTAAAGCAAGGAAAATTCCTACCAGCTCAGGAAACAGCAAGGAACTCAGCCAACTTCTCCAAGTGACAGGCAATGCTGAATCAGGTATGGCTCTTCCCCGTACAGCCTAGGGGAGAGCTCAACCCAGGGTTCAGAAATTCCCAGGCAGGAAGGCAGGAGCCCAAGCAGGTCTGGCTTCCCCCAGGATGTCCCCTGTGCAATGCTTTTTTTTTTTTTTTTTTTTTTTTTTTTTAAAGATACAGCTACCTAGCAAATAAATGGTAAATAAATGGTAAATAAAGGACCAAAAACGAAACCCCAAAAGAACTAACTAACTAGTGTTGCTCCTTCAAGTGTCACTTAGTGTGCCCAGAAAGGGCACAGAAGTCCTCAAGCTGCAAGGAGACTGGACACACTGGGGGCTTCTGGGAGCTCCGTCTGCATATATACTACAGAAGACTTGATTGGTCCAGTCTCCAGGCTGCAGGAGGAGGGGCACTACCCGATTGTGGAGGACTAAACTGGATTACCGAACAGGAAACAGAATTAATGAGGATGGCCCCCCAACACAAAACAATATTTCATTTCTGAAGATGGTTGACAGTAAGTCCTCATGCTCTCAACCATCAATTCACAGCTTTTGAAGAGGCACATTGGTAGGTGAGATCATCATAAGGCAGGGGTGGAGAAGGCAGGAAGGGAAGAAAGAAGAGAAAGAAGCATTTTGTGATCCGCTTCATATTAAATACATTTTTTTAAATTTATTTCCTCCAAACATTCTTGTTTTTAATCTCCTACCTGCCCAGAAGGCATGTCTGGGCAAATGAAATTACTTCACCGACTGCCTCTCCAGCAGACGTTGCCGTAATAGCAACAGTAGCCTTTCCTCCCAAATAAGAGGCTCAAACCCGAGTGTACTGTACTACAGCCATGTCATGACACTGACTCAAAGTGAGATTTTACTTACCAGATAATCTGCTTTGCTGGAGTCCTGCTAGACCAGTCCAGACAAGTAGATTGTGTTGCCCTACCAGCAGATGTGGAGACAGAAAAAGAACTAGAAACTTCCAGTAACAACACTGCTACTAATGCTGATGCAACTAGGGGAACACTTCAGCATCATACCCAAGCATAATGGTCAAGAACCTGACCTCATCCAACCCATTGGAGGGTAACATAGAAGAAAAAGCACATCAGGAACTATGTACAAACTATGTACAAGACAGGCACCATACAGAATTTCACTCAGGAAGGCCAAACCCTCAAGGCAAACTGTTGAGAAAACAGATCACCAAAGGTCTCCAGGAAAGGAGATTTTACTTACCAAATAATCTCCCCTGCCAGATCATCTTGCTAGAGCAGTCTAGAAAAGTGGGAAGTGACAAAGCTACTACTTCAATGGGTGGGAACACATAGCTACCTTCAAATCTTTGCATCAAAGGCCACATCTGCCCTAGCAGAGACATTCAAGCATCAATGCTTGGTAGAGAGGGGCGACCAAGTCATGACCCTATCAGTGTCCATTGGAGACAGCAGAATTCTGCTGTGCCAAGAACTAAGCCTGTGTCTGGGTGGAATATGCTCGCAATCCCTCCAGACCAATCTGATCCCACAAAGAATACACCAAGGACACCATCTCTTTTTCCAATAGCAGTCTTAGAGGTTGCTTTGCCCTTGCATGGCCCTGCGAAAACCACAAATAGTCTGAGCTACTGAATAAGTAAGTTAGTGACCTATAGGCACCAGAGGAACACTCCACAGATACAGACTCCATGAAGGTCCTTATCCTTCCCTTTACACCACTCCGCAGAAAAAAAAAAAAAAAAAGAGGAGCCAAACCACCTGCTTGTCTGAAAGGTGGACATCCCCTTGAACAACAAGAAAGGGACTGGGTAAAGATATGGGTCTCTGCCCAAGAGAGCCTGCCACTCTGAGCTGTGATGCGCCAAACACAACCAAAAAGGCAGCTTTAAGAACCCTCACTTCAAAAGCTCGAAAAGGGCAGACATTAAGACACAAAGAACTTGACCCAAATCCCAAGAAGGAATAACTGATCGCAGGGGAGGAAGCAAATGCTACAGCCCCCTAAGACGCAGACAACATCTAGGTGTGAAGCCAGTAGACCTAAAGAGCTTTTAATTTAAATTTAAACCTCAGACAGTAGCCCCAGAGAGCTTTTAATTTAAATCAAATCAGAATATAGCTTAGCATAGAAAGAAGAATAGGGTAAATATTCTTTGAGTAAGAAAGAAAGAAATTGTTTCTAAAGACCTTTACAAAGAGGCTATCCAGTTAGGGGGCAAAAGACCTGTGAAACTGTTTTAGTCAGGTGTTAAGGCCAAGCGACAGATCAAAGGGGCAATTTGAAAGGCTCCCTCCATCAAACCAAGGGCTATGTGAATCACCCAGAAAATTGTTAAGAGATTACCTTAGAAGCACAGGTCAGGGTACTGTGTAGCAAGCTAAGAACATAAGATATGCCATACTGGGTCAGACCAAGGTCCATCAAGCTCAGTATCCTGTTTCCAACAGTGGCCAATCTAGGTCATACGTACCTAGCAGTTTCCCCAAAAGACACAGGTTACACAGTGCTTGTACTGGGGTCAAGCATTGATATCCTGGGTCCCTTCTTAATAATGGTTTATGGACCTTTCCTCCAGGAACTTGTCCAAACCTTTTTTAAACCCAGCTACACTAACAGCCTTTACTATATCCCCCGGTAACAAATTCCAGAGTTTGATTACATGTTGAGTGAAAAAATATTATCTTTTATTAGTCTTAAATAGTTTACCCTGTAGCGCCATTGCATGTCCCCTAGTCTTTCTATATTCTGATAACGTAAACAATCGATCTACGTTTACCCGTTCCACTCCGTTCATTAATTTATAGACTTCTATCATATCTCCCCTCAGCCGTCTCTTTTCCAGGTTAAAGAGCCCTAACCTTTTTAGCCTTTCTTCATAGGAGTATCCTTCCATCCCCTTTACCATTCTGGTGGCTCTTCTCTGAACCATTTCTAATAACGCTATATTCTTTTTAAGATATGGCGACCAGAATTGCACACAATATTCAAGGTGCGGTCTCACCATGGAACGATATAGAGGCATTATAATATCTTTTGTTTTATTTTTCATTCCTTTCCTTATGATACCTAGCATTCTATTTGCACTCTTGGCTGCCGCTGCACACTGGGCAGAGGGTTTTAACATGTTATCCACGATGACGCCTAAATCTTTTTCCTGGGTGGTAGTTCCTAATGTGGAACCATAGTTTGGGTTGTTCTTCCCTAGGTGCATAACTTTGCACTTGTCCACATTAAATTTCATCTGCCATTTTGATGCCCAGTCCTCCAATTTATCAAGATCCTCTTGCAATTTTCCACAATCCTCGTGGGTTTTAACAACTTTAAATAGTTTTGTGTCATCTGCAAATTTGATAACCTCACTCGTTATTCCACTTTCCAGGTCATTTATGAATATGTCAAAAAGCAGCGGACCCAGCACAGATCCCAAAAGTCTCTGATGAGGGACCTTCTTAAAGGCTTTCTGAAAGTCCAGATACACATCAACTGATTCACCTTTGTCCACCTGTTTATTCACATCTTCAAAAAAACATAATAGATTAGTAAGACAAGATCTTCCTTGTCTAAAGCCATGTTGGCTGTCTCCCATTAGGCCATGGCTATCTACATGCTGAGTAATTTTATTCTTTATGATGGTTTCTACCATTTTTCCCCGGTACTGACGTCAGGCTCACCGGTCTGTAGTTTCCCGGATCACCCCTGGAACCCTTTTTAAAAATTGGTGTTACATTGGCGATCCTCCAATCTGCAGGTATTAGAGATGATTTTAATGATAGTTCACAGATTACTAATAGCAGGTCTGCAATCTCATATTTCAGTTCTTTCAACACCCTTGGATGTATACCATCCGGCCCAGGTGATTTGCTACTCTTCAGTTTATCTAATAGTTGTAATACATCTTCCCGATGTATTGATATTTCCTTCAATTCTTCCGCACCTTTAAATACCATTTCAGTCATGGGTAATATCCCTACATCTTCCTCAGTAAAGACCGAAGCAAAGAATTCATTCAGTCTCTCCGCTATCGCCTTGTCGCCTCTTAGTACCCCTTTAACCCCTCTATCATCTAATGGACCAACTGACTCTCTCACAGGTTTTTTGCAACGAATGTACTTGAAAAAGTCTTTATTTCGTATTTTTGCTTCCACAGCAAGCTTCTTCTCAAATTCTCCCTTTGCCTGCCTTATCAATGCCTTGCATTTGACTTGCCAGTGCTTGTGTTGTTTCCAGGTTTCATCATTTGGCTCTTTTTTCATTTCCTGAAAGATGCTTTTTTGGCAACAACAGTTTCTCTGACCTCACCTTTAAACCATGCTGGCAGTTTTTTGGACTTCCTTCCACTTTTCTTAAAGCGTGGAATACAGCTGGTCTGGGCTTCCAAGATAGTATTTTTCAACACCCAAGCTTGATGTAAGTCTTTAACCTTTGCCACTGCTCCTTTTAGTTTTTTCTTAACTATTTTCCTCATTTTATCATAGTCTCCCTTTCGAAAGTTAAAAGGTAGTACTGTGGATTTCCTTACTATCCCTCCTCCACTAATTAAATCAAAGGCGATCATGCTATGATCACTATTGCCAAGTGGCCCCAACACCCTTATCTCTTGCACTAGTTCTGGTGTTCCACTAAGGACTAGGTCTAATATGGCTTCCCCTCTGGTCAGTTCATGAACCAGCTGCTCCAAGAAGCAGTCATTTATTTCATCTAGGAACTTTATCTCCCTGCCATGACACTGACCCAGTCGATACCGGGGTAATTGAAATCACCATTATTTATTACTGCGTTGTAACTTTTGTTAGCTTCCTTGATTTCGTTGAGCATTTCATCATCCATTTGTTCATTCTGGCCAGGCGGTACACCCCCACTGTCATCACCGTCCCCTTTTTACATGGAATTTCAATCCATAGAGATTCTATAGCAAATTTTGTTTCCTGCAAAACTTTAATCCTTTCTGACTCAATGTCCTCTCTAACATAGAGCGCAACCCCTCCACCAATTTGATCAGCTCTATCATTACGATATAATTTGTACCCAGGTATCACAGTGTCCCACTGGTTGTCCTCCTTCCACCATGTCTCTGATATTCCAATCATATCTAACCTCTCATTTAGTGCTATATAGTCTAACTCTCCCATCTTATTTTTTAGACTTCTAGCATTTGCAGAAAAAGAATTTTAGAGACTATTTATTCATATTAATTTGGCTAGTGGTAGACATGGGTAATTTGGGATCTTTAAGATGTGTCTGCTCCATACTCGAGGGCATCTGGGCTACTTTACTCTTTTTTGGAACCTCTCTGCTTTTGGTAGTATCCTTCAAAGATACATTCTTCCGAACCATCCGCTCTTGGGCGACTGTCGGCTTTCCCCTATTATCTAGTTTAAAAGCTGCTCTCTCTCCTCTTTAAAGGTTAATGCCAGCAGCCTGGTTCCATCCCGGTTAAGGTGAAGCCCATCCCTTCGGAAGAGCCCCTCCTTTCCCCAGAATGTTTCCCAGTTCCTAACAAATCCAAAACCCTCATCTCTGCACCATTGTCTCATCCACGCATTGAGACTCCGGAGCTCTGCCTGCCTTTTGGGTCCTGCGCGTGGAACGGGAAGCATTTCGGAGAACGCTACCCTGGAAGTTTTGGATTTCAACTTCCTACCTAAAAGCCTAAATTTAGCCTCCAGAACCTCCCTACCACTGGTACCAACATGTACCAAGACAGCAGACTCCTCCCCAGCACTATCTAAGACCTTATCTAGGTGGCGCGTGAGATCCGCTACCTTCGCACCAGGCAGGCATGTTACTAGGCGATCCTCACGTCCACCAGCCACCCAGCTATCTACATGCCTAATGATCGAATCACCAACTTATAACGGCTGTCCTAACCCTTCCCTCTTGGGCACATGGCCCTGGAGAAACTTCCTCGGTGTGAGAGGGTTTTACATCACCTGGAGGACAGGTCCTAGTTACAGGATCACTTCCTGCCACACCAGGATGATGCTCTCCTGTCACGTGACCTCTCTCCTCCATGGCAGGGATGCTGCCAAACTGGAGGTGGGACTTCAGGGCTATATCCCTGTAGGTCTCGTCTATGTACCTCTCTGTCTTTCTTATGTTTTGCAAGTCTGCTACTTTAGCCTCTAGAGAACAGACTCGTTCCCTGAGAGCAAAGAGTTCCTTGCACCTAGTGCACACGTAAGACCTCTCACTAACAGGGAGAAAATCATACATGTAACACTCAATGCAAAAGACTGAAAAGCCCCCATCTTGCTGCTGGACTGCTGTCTGCATCTTAGTTTTAAGTTTGTGTTTAGATCTTTAAGTTCTTTACTTAATAAGGGTTGCTATGGATATTCATACTAATAAAACTATACCTAATACGTTTAATATACCTTGTTCACCTGAAGCTTAATTAATCTCAGGTCCTTAGTGTATGACTGATTTGGGTAACGAGCTTAACACTTATTAAAAGAGGGCTGCTACACAGTACCCTGTCCTATGCTGCTGAGGTAAGATATATTCTGATTTGATTTTAAATTATAGCTCTTTGCTGCTGCTAGGCTCTAACTTATTATGAAATTTAAACTACAAGCTCTCTGCTGGGTTCCAAATTTAACCAGAAAGCTCTCTTCTGTGTTTTAAATTTAAACTAAAAGTACTTTGCTGATGCTAGGCCCTGAGTGACTATTAAATTTAAACTACAAGCTCTCTGATGGGTATGAAATGTAACCAGAAAGTTATTTTCTGTGTTTTAAATTTAAACTTAAACTGCTGCTACCAGGCCCTGACTGATATAACAAAAAATAGTGGGTTCACAGATTAATTAGCTTTAATAGAAAGAATTCCTTTCAGAAAATTCCCAGAAGTATATACTCACAATTGCAGATCTCTCTCCAGAAGTAACAGTCCCCTTTTCTAGTCCTTCAAGACTCAAGCTAGCTTTTACTAGGTGTTCTTTCCCTCCCACCCATCCTGACTCCCACACACCCCAGGCATAATATTTGCTTTATAGGCTCTTAAACCTATTAAAGGGGAGGAGGTGGTTAAACTCATTTCAGGTTCAGCTGGTTATCCTCACCATGAAAAAGCTGATTAATCTTGAGGTCAACCAAGTCCCTTAAACGTATTAGGTACAATTGTATTAATACAAGTATCCCTAGCAACTTTAAGTAAATAGACAACTTAAATAGCTAAACAAAACCTTAAAACTAAGATGCTGACAGCAGTCCAGCAGTGAGAGGGGGGGCTATCCAGTCTTTTGCATCAAGCGTCACATGTATGATTTTCTCCCAGTTGGTGAGGGGTCTTGTGTGTGCACTAGGTGCAAGGAGCTCTTTGCCCTCAGGGAACAAGTCTGATCTCTGGAGGCTAGAGTGGCAGGCTTGGAGGACATAAGAAAGACAGAGAGGTATATAGACAAGACCTACAGGGACGTAATACTGAAGTTCCACCTCCAGTCTGGCAGCCTCTCAGTTGCCATGGAGGAGAGATGTCATGTAAAAGGAGAGCATCACCTTGACGTGACAGGAAGTGATCCCGTAGTTAGGACCTGTCCTTCAGGGGATGTAAAACCCTTTCGCACCGAGGAGGTTTCTCCAGGACCATGTGCCCATGATGGAAGGTTTAGGATGGCCGTTATAGTTGGCAATTCAATCATTAGCCATGTAGACAGCTAAGTGGCTGGTGGAAATGAGGATCACCTGTTAATATGCCTGACTGGTGTAAAGGTAGATGACCTCACCCACCACCTAGACAAGGTTTTAGAAAGTGCTGGGGAGGAGCCTGCTGTCTTGGTACATGTTAGTATCAATGACATAGAAAAGCATGGGAGGATGTTATAGAGGCCAAATTTAGGATTTTATGTAGGAAATTGAAATCCAGAATTTCCAATATAGCTTTCACCAAAATGCTTCCCATTCCATTCGCAGGACTCAAAAGGAGTCTCAATGCATGGATGAGATGATGGTGCAAAGAAGGTGGTTTTGGATGTGTTAGGAACTGGACAACATTCTGGGGAAAGGAGGGGCTCCACCTTAACCAGGATGGTACCAGGCTGCTGGCATTGACCTTTCAAAGGGTAGCTTTTAAACTAGATAATAGGGGAAAGCTGACAATTGCTCAAAAGCACATGGTTCAGAATATATCCTTGAAGGACACTAGCAAAAGAGGGAAGTTAGGGCATCCCAACAGAGAGATTCCAATAAAGATAAAAGTAGCACTGATGCCCTTAAGTACAGAGCTGAAAGATTCCAAATTACCCCTATCAACTGATAACCAGATTAATATGAATAAAATACAACCTCTAAAATGCCTGTATGCAAATGCTAGAAGTCTAAAAAAATAAGATGGGACAGCAAGAACAGGGATGACAAACTCCAGTTCTGGAGTGCCACAATCTAGCCTGGTTTTCAGGATGCCTCTAATGAATATTCATGAGATATAGCTGCATATTTGCATCCACTCCCTCCCATTGTATGCAGATATATCTCATGAAATATGCAGATATATCTCATGAATATTCATTAGGGACGTCCTGAAAACCAGGTTGGATTGTGGCACTGCAGAACTGGAGTTCGCCATCCCTGAGCTAGAATATATAGCACTAAATGAAAGGTTAGATATGATTGGCATCTCAGAGACCAGGTGGAAGGAGGGCAATCAAGGGACACTGATACCTGGGTACAAACTATATCACAATGATAGGGTAGATCAAATTGGAGGAAGGGTTGCGCTCTATGTTAGGAAGGGCATTAAGTCACACAGGATTAAAGTTTTGCATGAAACAAAATACACTGTAGAATCTCTATGAATAGAAATCCCATATATAAAAGGGAAAGGCAATGGCAGTGGGGTTGTACTACCGACCGCTTTGCCAGAATATGAACAGATAGATGATAAAATGCTAAGAGAAATCAGAGAAGCTAACAAAAGTTACAACACAGTAATAATGAGTGATTTCAATTACCCCAGTACTGACTGGGTCAATGTCACTGCAGGACAAGCTAGAGAGATAAAGTTTCTAGAAATAAAGAGAAATTAGACTTACCTGCTAATTGATGTTCCTTGAGGAACGCCAGTTCAGTTCTTCACCACTGGGTAGTGCACTTCCTCCTGCAGCATGGAGACTGGGCATGTCAGATTCGTGACATCACTGGATGTACCCTGCTGGTCTCTCCCATCAGCCCCAGTGAACTATTGACAAAGCAGACTCAAAGGAGCAACAAATAAGTAGCTATAACATACATTTCAACCTATACCAACTAAACTCAGCTTAACTTAACTTAGATTAACATCCCCTAACAAGGGAGACAACTGCATCTTTGACTGTCTCTTCCCTCCAGGACTTTCCAAGAATAATGACTGCAGGGGAAAGATAACTGTCGCGACCACGGTAGTTCTAACCTGAATGCTCTCGGCTCTGGATTTTGCCCAAATCAGCCAATCATCCAGGTAAGGGTGAACTATGATCCCTTCTTTCCGCAGGGCCACTGCTACCACCACCATAACTTTGGTGAGGGTACGCGGAGCTGTTGCTAAGCCGAAGGGCAATGCTTGAAACTGAAAATGGCCCCATGGAAGCACGAACCTTAGGAACCTCTGATGAGCCAGTCTGATTGGGATGTGCAAGTACGCTTCGGTAAGATCGAGAGATGTCAAGAACTCCCTGTGCCGAACCGCCACTATTACCGAATGCAACGTTTCCATTTGAAAGTGAGACACTTACAGACAACGATTCACTCCCGTGAGATCCAGGATAGGATGGAGGGATCCGTCCTTCTTTGGAACTACAAAATAGATGGAGTAACGACCGACGCCGTACAACTCCTGCGGCACCAGCATCACTGCTCCTAACTGTAAGAGACGATCCAAAGTTTGCTGGATCTCGGACGTTCTCTGCTGCCCTTTGCATGGGGACAGAACAAAGGAATCTAGAATTGGAAAAGCAAATTCGAGAGCATAACCGTCACGTATTACCTCCCACACCCACTGGTCAGACGTTAGCTGGACCCAGGCAGGAAGAAACTTCCGAAGCCGTCCTCCAATCGACTGAATTCCTACCTGGGCCCACCTCGCTTCATTGTGGTTTTCGGGAAGTCGGAGGAAGTCGCTGAGAATCCCCTTCCCGCTCCTCGAAAACCTCAAAATTCTTGTGCTCGTGAAGCAAATCTTCCTCTTTGAAAACCTCCCAGTCGAGAGGTACGAAAACGTCTTAAGACCCGAAACTGACATCGCGCAGCCATCAGAGCCCTCCCTTGCTTGGGCTTATCTTCCGGTAGTCTACTGCCTTTGGACTCTCCCAAGTCCTTAACTAGTTTGTCCAGATCCTCACCAAACAACAATTTCCCCTTGAAAGGAAGCTTACTAAGCCGCGACTTAGACGAAACATCCACCGCCCAATTTCTTAACCACAGGTAGCGGCACACGGCTACCAAGGAAGCCATACTATTCACCAAAGACCTAATCAAATCATAGTGAACATCCACTAGGTATGCCGCAGCCGATTCAAGCCGTGTCACATCCAATAAACGCTCCTGTTCCTGCTGAGATGGCTGCCGCAACTTCTGCGACCACCTAAGGCAAGCTCTCGCCACCCAAACTCCGCAAATGGACGCTTGCAATGAAAGAGCATTAACCTAAAAGGCTTGTCTCAACAACCCAACCACCTTCCGGGTCTTGCATATCCTTCAGGGCCGCACTGCCATCCACCGGAATAGTCGTCTTTTTTGTGACCTCTGACACTGCTGCATCTATACGTGGAGAACGGAACCTCTCCTTCTCCTTGTCCGCTAAGGGATAGAGTCTATTCATAGTTCTTACGCCATGAAATCTCGCTTCCGGTACATCCCATTCATCTTGAATCATCCGGTCAACCACCCTGTGAACTTGGAAAACCGCCTGACTTTGCTGCACTGCTTGAATGAGGGGGTCCTCTAAACCTCCCTCTTCCAACGGCTGTACAGAAGCGAGATTAAGGGCCCAAAGGGACTCGGTGATGAGTGCAGTAAGCTCGTCCTTATGAAAAACTCTTATGATCCTTGCTTGATCTTCCGGTTCGGGGATCTCGCCTTCCTCGAGTTCGTCCATTCCTGATTTGGGTTCCACCTCTACATCTTCCATATCCTGCCAATCCAATTCCAAGAGCTAATCTTTAATAGATCGAGCCCTCTTAAGAGGCCTCCCCAGGCTGCCTCCATATTTTTTGGAGCCAGATTGCTGCCCTTGAGCCCCCAGCATCAACGGCTCTGAGACCGTCCCCTGCTGCCGCATGCAATAAGCTTGATGCATAATGAGGACAAAATCCATAGAAAAGCTTCCAAGGGCTGCCCCAGCTCCTAACAGCGCCCCCGAACTGGCTGGCGGTGCTTGACTCTCTAAAGGGGACATGGATGGCCCTTCCAATAGGGATTCACCATCCGCCCTTGCAGATGGACCCTAAGTCTCCTCACAAACTTTATCAAGGATCTCTTGCTCCATTGTGGTGGAAACGCGGGCGCAGTCCCTACAGACCCTGTCGTCCGAGACTGCGCCCCTGCAGGTACTGCAGATCAAACACTGCGGCTTTGATAGCATTCGCTATAAAAAAGAAATTTAAGATTCTTCAGAAATGAAAAAGAAATAAAACTACCCCCCTTTTTCTTTTTTTTTTTTTGGTAAAGGTCCCCGAATCAAACACTCCACAAACGGACCCCAAATTAAACAAAACCAAAGAGTAAAGTAAATTAACTTAAAATAACTGAAAATCAATTTTAAATAACATTAAATTTCCCTTGAAATCAGCCGTTTTAAACGTCCGGGGAAAATTAGTCAGCCGTGGCCCGAAAAAAAAGCGTGGGAACTCTAGCCCACTTAAACCGGCAGGACCTGATAGAGTGCGCTGCCCCCGGAGTAGGCCAGAAGCCTCCCTGCTCGACCGCATGTTGGCGGTTCACTCCTCCTCTCCGCCGGGCCTGTTACCTGCTCCTATTGCGTGCCCTGCTATCCACAACGCCGATCACATCGAAGTGTGATCAGCAGCCGCGGAGAGGGCTTCCCAGCTTCCGGATCTCAGCTCCGAGGCCCTCTGAGTGCGACGGAGAAGCCTGGCCAGCTGCTGCTGCTGCCGCACATCTCCCCTCCGTTCCACCTAGGAGGGGAGAACGGCTGAATCATCCAGGCCAGCCCTGTGAGGGAAGAGAGGTTCAGAATACAGGTTTGAATCCCACTCACAGCCACAGTTTATTATGATATATATATATATATATATATATAAATATATTTATTTATTTATTTATTTAAAGCAATAGTACCCCAAAATAAACAGAATTAAAAGGAGAATGAAAAGTAAACCCCTAAAACTAACTAAACTAAGAACTGCTCCTTATCTGTTCCTCTAGTGAGCCCTGCACATAGACAGGACACACTGGGGCTGATGGGAGAGACCAGCAGGGTACATCCAGTGATGACACGAATCTGACATGCCCAGTCTCCATGCTACAGGAGGAGGTGCACTACCCAGTGGTGAAGGACTGAACTGGAGGAACGATAAGGAAATGACAACTTTTTGGAGCAGCTGTTTCATAAACAGACAAGAGGGGAAGCTATTCTGGACCTAGTCCTTGTAAAATACAGGATCTGGTGCAAGGGAAGGGTGTTGGGGCCACTTGGCAATAGTGATCATAGCATGATCACGTTTGATTTAATAAATGGAAGAAAGATGGCAAGGAAATCCACAGTATTACCTTTTAACTTTCAAAAGGGAGACTATGATAAAATGAGGAAAATAGTTAAGAAAAAACTAAGAGGAGTAGCTGCAAAGGTTAAAGATTATATCAAGCATGGGCATTGTTTAAAAATACTAATATTGGAATCCCAGATCAGATGTATTCCATGCTTTAAGAAAAGTAGGAGGAAGGCCAAAAAGCTGCCAGCATGGTTTAAAGGTGAGGTTAGAGAGGCTGTTGTAGCAAAGGAAAAAAAAAAAAACTTTCAGGAAATGGAAAAAGGAGAATTTTGACAAAAACTGGAAACACAAGCACTGGCAAGTTAGATGCAAGGCACTGACAAGGCAAGCAAAGAGAGAATTTGAAAAGAAACTTGCCGTGGAATCAGAAACACACAATAAAAACTTTTTCATATACATTTGTAGCAAAAAAACTGAGAAAGTCAGTTGAATCATTGGATGACAGAGGGGTAAAAGGAGTGCTAAAGGAGAACAAGGCCATAGCGGAAAGATTTAATGAATTCTTTGCTTTGGTCTTCACTGAAAAAGATTTAGGAAGTTACCCATGACTGAAATGGTATTTAAAAGGTGACATATCAGAAGAATTGAAAGAAATATAGCTAAATAGGGAAAGTGTATTACATGTATTTGATAAACTGAACAGTAGTAAATCACTTTGACCAGATGGTATACATCAGAGGGTGTTAAAAGAACTGAAATATGAGAATGCAGACCTACTGTTAGAAATCTGTGAACTATCATTAAAAGCATCTGTAGTACCTGAAGATTGTAGAATGGCCAATATAACGCCAATTTTTAAAAAGTGTTCCAGGGGGGATTCGGGAAACTACAGACTGGTGAGCCTGGAAGAAAGGTCCATAAACCATTATTAAAGAGGACCCAGGAAATCCATTGCATGCCCTGGGATGAGCATTGTGTAAACTTGTGTGCCTTTTTGAGAACTGGTCAGGTACTTGTGACCTGGATAGGCCACTGTTGGAAACAGGATACTGGGCTTGATGGACCTTGGTCTGACCCAGTATGGCATTTCTTATGTTCTTATGCCATGGAACAACTGACCACTGGCCCGCTAAAACATGTCAAGGTCACAACCTGAACCATAAAGGAACTAAAGGCCAGTCGCTTGTCAAACTAGTCCTGGGTAAGGAGGGCAAATCTGCATCTTCGGAACTACATGGCACTTGCTACATCAGTCCTCAAAGAGAAACCAGATGTGAGGCAAGAGGTCCCATGCTCTGCCTTCAAGGCATGGAACCAAAGGTTTACAAATAGCCCCTACACCAGTGATGGCTAACCTTTTTGAGCCCGAGTGCCCAAACTGCCGCACAAAACCAAAGAATTTCCTCAAAGTGCCAGCACGTCAATTAAAGCCTCATTTGCATAAGGTGCCTCATTTGCATAAATATTTGCATAATGTTACCATACACTAACTTTTAGTAAACATGCCTCTTAATGAGTATATGGATAAAGAAAGACTAAAAGGTTTCTACATTACTATAATCCAGTACCAACCGCCAGGCACATTAGGAACTACTACAAACGCTGCCCATTTAGAACCCATAGCAAACCCGCCGTATCCTAACAGCACTACCAGGACTCACAAAGCACCATACCCTAACTATCAAAAGGCAACACTGCAAATATTAAACCAATACATTTCAGAGAACAACAATACATGACCTACTGGGGAAAGAACAAGTGGCAATGTCAAATAGGAATTATATAAACAGAATACCTCAGCTCAGTTACACATGCAGAACAGACCATCACCAAACAAGGAATCACAATTTAGAAACAGGAAGACAATAATTAAACTGGGAACCCCAAAAGCCAAACTTGGAATATACAACAACACTGTAGAAATAAAACTATAAATTAATTTCCTCTTGTACTAAACAAAGCGCAAAAATTAATGATGCACATTTCCCAGAGCTGACATATTCCAGTTAATAAATTCAAAATAAAGAGATATTTTTCTACCTTTTGTGCATTTTTTTTCAGTTGCAATTGTTCCAGCCACTTTCTTCTGGTTTCTTCGTGTCTTCTGCTAACTCTCCATCTGCTGTCCATTTGTCCTTTCTTCTGTCTTCTTGGATTTTTTTTCCATTCTCTCTCTACATCTGCTTTAACATACTAATCTTTCTCCTTTTGCTCTTTCCTCATTCCTATTTCATCTACTCAAAATTTACCCCTCCATCCTCAATCCCCACTTATTCTCCCAATACCCGGCCAATTGTAGATTTTTTATCCCTCCCACACAAAATATTTTTCCCCTCTCCATTTTACTCTCCCAGCCCCATCCCATTCTAATCCTCCCCCAACACCAGCTCCCTTCTAGTTCCAGCCTCACCCAGCATCCATTCCCTTCTAGTCCCTGCATCAGCCCATTTCCAGTCCTAGCAGCCCCCCAACCCATTTCCAGTCCTAGCAACCCCCCAACCCAATACCAGTCCTAGCCCCCCTCATCAACCCACTTCCAGTCCTAACCCCCCATCACCCCATTTTCAGTTTAAGCCCCCCCTATAACCCATTACCAGTCCTAACCCCCATCAGCCCACTTCCAGTCCTAACCCCCCCATCAGCCCACTTCCAGTCCTAACCCCCATCAACCCATTTCCAGTCAGCCCCCCATAGCCCATTGCCAGTCCTAACCCCCCCATCAGCCCACAGTCCATTACCAGTCCTAACCCCATCAGCCCACCTCAAGTCCTAACCCCTCCCCATCAGCCCATTTCCTGTCCTAGCCCCGCCCCCCATAGTCCATTATCAGTCCTAACCCCCCATAGCCCATTACCAGACAGCCCCCATCAGCCAACAGCCCATTACCAGTCTTAACCCCCCCATATCCCATTGCCAGTCCTAACCCCCCCATCAGCCCACAGCCCATTACCAGTCCTAACCCCATCAGCCCACCTCAAGTCCTAACCCCTCCCCATCAGCCCATTTCTTGTCCCAGCCCCCCATAGCCCATTATCAGTCCTAAACCCCCCCCATAGCCCATTACCAGTCCTAACCCCATCAGATCACCTCCAGTCCTAACCCCCCATCAGCCCACTTCCAGTCCTAACCCCACCCAACAGCCCACCTCAAGTCCTAACCCCTCCCCATCAGTCCATTTCCTGTCCTAGCCCCCATAGCCCATTACCAGTCCTAACCCCACCCAACAGCCCACCTCAAGTCCTAACCCCTCCCCATCAGCCCATTTCCTGTCCTAGCCCCCCATAGCCCATTACCAGTCCTAAGCCCCCATCAACCCACTTCCAGTCCTAATCCCATCAGCCCATATAGACTTAGCTCCCCCATAGCCCATAGCCCCCCCATAGCCCATCACCACTCCTCACCTCCCACAGCCCATCACCACTCCTAACCCCCCCATCAGCCCAGTTCCTGTCCTAGCCCCCCATAGCCCAGTACCAGTCCTAGCCCCCCCAACAGCCCACAGCCATTACCACTCCTAACCCCCCCAGCCCATCACCAGTCCTAACCCCCAACAGCCCACAGCCATTACCACTCCTAACCCCCCCAGCCCATCACCATTCCTAACCCCCCCCCCAGCGAAATTTTTTTTACAAAGAAAGCTGTCGCTGCCGGGGCCGGGGCCGCCGCGGCAGAATCGAGTGTGCCGCGGGGCCCCCCGCCCAGCAGAGCCTGCCCTCCGTCCCCGGTATCACCTCTCTCAGCTGCCTCCAGTCACACGCGTCGGCTTTCAGAGCGCGAGGGAAGAGTTTCTCCCTCGCTGCTCTGTTAAGCCCGCGGGGGCTGATGGGCCCGCGGGCTTAACAGAGCAGCGAGGGAGAAACTCCCCTCGCGCTCTGAAAGCCGGCGCTTGTGACTGGAGGCAGCTGAGAGAGGTGATACCGGGGACGGAGGGCAGGCTCTGCTGGGCGGGGGGGCCCCGCGGCACACTCGATTCTGCCGCGGCGGCCCCGGCCCCGGCAGCTTTTTTTTTTTTTTTTAATGCCGCATATCTTGATTGCGGACCTTCCCGCGTGCCAGCTGCAAGGCCTTCGCGTGCCACAGCTGGCACGCGTGCCATAGGTTCACCATCGCTGCCCTACACACTAGGAACCACCTCCCAAGCATCAAACCATAAGCAAAAAGGGAGCAGTGTCGTCCAATAGGCCAGGGGGCATCAGATCCGCAAATCAGGGTCTCTGTGTCTATGCAACGCCATCAGAATCACCAGGCTTGGATGGCATTCTACACAGCAAAGCACACATCCCATGAAATGCCATGGAGAAACATACTGCCATGGCTTCCAATACCCCCAATGCCGTCCTCCTTGTGGCGGATCTTCTCCTATAGCACTTGCTCAGGCTGCCATCAAATCCATCCAGGGAAGGTCGTACCTGCCCAGACCCTTCAGAATGATGATGAGGTCCAACTCCTATGCTCCAGGATTGAGGGAATGGTAGCCGAGGCAATCCGCCTTCATATTTACTATGCCCCCAAGGTGCTATGCTGAGAGCACTAACAGGTTCCATTCTGCCTATGGAAACCTTCAGCAGTCCTGGCATTCCCTTGCCTGTGGATACATGCTACCACTGTGACATTGACCGAGATGATCTGGACTGCTCAGCTGTGGACCAAGTGATGAAGGCCAGAGCGCTAAGCGAATGGCTCACACTTAGAGGTGATTGATGGGTCATGATGATTCTTAACTGCTCTATCGGATCTGAGATGCCTACTCCTTGTGTCTGTCAACAAGAGAGCTATGGAGGATAGTCCAGGGGGAGGTTCTTCTTCAGAATGGCAGGCCGACAACAAAGCAGACTGACAACAGCTGATGGCAGACGAGAAAGCCTGATTGCGAAGTCTAGTGCGTGAGGCAACCAACATCACAATAATGATCTTTGGAATTTATTTATTTTATTTATTTAACCAATTTATCCTTCAATCAAAGTGGTTGACAACACAAAAGGTCTACATTGAACGAGAGGGGTGGGGCAACATGACATACATGCAGACTTTTAGATATTTGGTATTTATTCCTTCTATGCGTGCCAGTGGGGTTTGGCATCCTAGGTTAGGTGTGAGAAGTGTTCTGTGAACAGGAGTGTTTTGAGCGCCTTGAGGAAGTTCTTACTGTCACTTAGTGCTCTCAGTTCATCTGGGAGGAGGTTTCAAAGGTCTGGTGCTGAGAAAGATAAGGCTGTATTGGAGGTGGTTTGCTTTGTCTTTTGGTATCCGGTGGGTGTTCGGAGTTTGTTGATGCCGTTGGCTCTTCTGGGCCTGCTGTTGGTTTCTCTGATCAGTATATTTTGTAGAATATTTGCTGAGCGTTGATGTATGATTTTGAAAATATTTAGTGTTGTCTTGTATCTTGCTCTTGCTGTTATGGGTAACCAATGGAGTTGCTGTAGTACAGGTGTGATGTGTTTGTGTCTTGCTGTGCCCGTGATGATGCATGCAGCAGTGTTTTGCACCATTTGTAGTGGATGGGTGGTTTGCTTAGGAAGTCCTTGATACAACGAATTTCCGTAGTCCAGTATGGGGGTGATTACTGCCTGACACACGGTGCAGAAGTTGTCCTGATTGAGGATTGGTTGAAGCCTCCTGATAATTTTTAATGCCTTTGCTGCGTTTTTCTCTATATGCAATTGTAAGTTCAAGTTCTTGTCCAGGGTGATGCCCAGGTATTTCACCTCGTCCCATGTAGTTATCGTTTTGTTTAGGATGTTGATGCTTTGAGGTAGGCTGAAGGAATGGCTACAGATGAGTCTGCACCAAAAAGGTACTAATTTCTATTGCCCTTGACATCAAACCCAGGAACTGAAGATAGCCCAAATTCTTGGGAGCCCGCTGCTGTCGCCGAATGGCTCACAGCTGAGAAAAACAATTTGGCCATTCCTTCAGCAAGCACAAAGATCAAGTCCATATCAAAATAGGGCTCCATGATACTCCAGTGACAGAGAAGGATCAAGGTGATTGACTATCCAGCTGATGTCCTCCAGACCAGATCCATGCTGGCATCTCCCCTTGCTACTTCTGACAGAGACTTGGCCCAAATAAGCCAATCATAAAAAAAAAAGGATGTACACATATGCCCTTGCACCACACAGAAAAGGTCGCATCACCATAATCTCAGAAAAGGGGCCGTGGAGAGACCAAAGAAAAGCGCACAGAACTGGGCATGCAAGCAGAGAATAGCAAAGCACAGATAATCCTTCTGAATGGGAATGTGACAGTCAGCCTTTGCCAGGTGCAGCGACATAAACGCCCTGCACAAACCGCCTGCATGCCAGACCTCAGTGTCTCTATCCAGAAGCAAGAGACAGGCTTCAATACCTTTCAGAATAAGGATCAGCCCAGAGGACTTGTCCTTCTCCAGCTTGATGAAGTAGATGGGGTAACAGCCTTTGCCTCCATGGGTGGGAGGTAAATACAATAGCCTGAGGCAACAGGCTGTACAAGGTGGCTTGGATAGAAGGGGGGGGGGGGTTTGTCTGAAACCACATGGAGAGATCACGAAAGCATCCAAAATAAGTTCTCTCCACTCCAGGATGTAGCGATGCTCAAACATTCAGTGTCTCACTCCTGGAGAAGGCGTTCAAGATGGCCATCCACTGGAGGCTATCCTGAATGGGCACCCAATCCAGTCACTGTGCAGGATGGAAAGGGCTGATTCTCAAAGTGGAAGAGCCACGGGACCTTTGAGCCCTGAAAGAGGGCTGAGGCTAGGCCCAAGAGCTGGGGAAGGTAGAGTATGGTTCCCTGGCCAGCACTGCTGGGAGATCTAGAGATCCTGAGAGTCCCAGCATCAGGGGTGTGGAAAACTAGAAGCAGCACAGGAAACAGAAGTCACTCATCTCCAGGCTCCTCTAGATTTATCCTCTGGAAGGTGATGAAGTTTGGACTCTCCAAACTCCTTTACTAGCTTTACGAGACCTTTTCCAAACAAGAGCTCCTCTCTAAAGGCCAACTTGGACCACCGGGACTTAGAAGCCACATCCGCTGCCCAAAGCACAAGATGGACAAGAATAGACATAACATCCACTAAGAAAACTGCCACAACCTCCAGAAGCAACAAAATGCCATCCTCTGGGAGCGACTGTAGCTTTCAAAGGAGGATACAGGCTGTCAATCTTCCACAATTTGCCAGCTTATGGATAAGGGAGGAGGCCGAGAAACATATTTAAGAGGTGTCTCCATCTTGCAGTCTAATAATTTCCTGAAGGCAGCTCCATTCTCAATATAAGCATCTACCCTAGGAGAGCCCAGGCACCTATCCAGATTCACCAAAGGAAGGACATAAAGCATGTTCCTAACCTCAACACCCTACAAGTGGAGGTTCGGTGAGTCCCACTCCTTGAGCACATGCTCTTAAGGACTTGCAGAAAGGAAGGCTTTACCAGGTCTACAGATCCCTTGCAAAATGGGGTGTCCTTGTGGCTTCTGTTCAAGTGAGAGGATTTTACCATTTCCAGATCAAGACTCCTCATCAGAAATGAAGTAGCCGGGACTTCCGGTGAAGTCACCACCACGATGGCTGCCTAAGCCATAAGATCCGACGGGGATAGCGCAAAAAGAGCCCTGAAATAAGGAGTAAGCCCTGCTGAGCAACCCGACTTGAACCGCAATAGCAAAGTGAGGGGTAGAAAGAAAAATTGTGTGACTTGATGGCAGGAAAGAAGGCTGGAATGGACTTAAAAACCTTCTCCTTCAAAGGGGGAGTAGGAGTGAAACCACAAGTCAGCAAGATGGCGGCAAGTAGCGGTGAGGCCGGAGAGGCGGGAGACGGAGGAGCCGCGAAAGGTAACGCCGGTGAGATACAGAGCCTGCGCGAAGACCTGCAAAGCTGGTTTGAATCAACAAAATCTGAGTTAACTACCTTTAAGATGGAGGTTCAGAGCTGGTTTAAGGAGTTAAAGGGGGATATGCTATCGCTCGGCGCTCGTCTGGAGGAGCTGGAAAATAGAGTTGATGAGCATGAGGAACAGCTCGGCGCTACTGTACAGCGTACCAACGCGATGGAGGAGGTGCATGGTGACATTCTGCAGAAATTGGAAGACCTTGAGAATAGGTCCCGCCGTTCGAATATTAGGATACGTGGCCTCCCGGAGGGGGAAGGAGCAGTCAATTATGTCGCTCTAGCGGAAGAGTTTTGTGGTGCTGTATTGAAGGCTGCCGATATGGAAGTAGAGGGGGTGTGCCTCAGAGTGGACAGGGCCCACAGATCTCTGGGTCCGAGGAGGGAAAACAGAGCAAGAGACATTGTTTGTTGTCTGCATGAATATCGGTCAAAAGAGCTGGTGACCAAGGCGGCTCGGAAGCTGGGAAAAATTAACTGGCATGGGGCCGATGTGGAAGTGTTCGCTGACATATCCAGCATAACCATGAAAAAACATAGGGAGTATCAGCTGGTGATGTGACGCCTCCGGGAGGAAAATGTGCGGTACCGGTGGCTGTTTCCCGTGGGGTTGCAGTTCACCATTAACACTAAATCCTATGTGGCTCATACGGTGGAGGCGGCGATTTCGGGCCTGCAACAAGCGGGATGGTCAAATCTCTCGACGACCCTACCAAGAGAGCAGGGAACGAGAGAGGGGGGAGACGTCCCTAAAAGTTCACAGTCGAAATGGAGTAGAGTGTCGGGCGGAGAGCGGAGGCTGCGGAAGCCAGGCCAGCACTGCAGAACGGAGAGTCGGCCACCTGAATTACTGACTATTGGCTTGAAAGACTGGCTATTAGTTATGGGCAAATTTGCCGGGTCTGTAAAGAGGGTGTGGGGAGGGTTTGCTGAAGAGGGTGCCTGGAGGGTGGTATATGTGTGTTAATATGCTACCAATATGATATGTTTGGTTAAAGAATTTGTTGCTGCTGCAGGTTTTTGTTTTTGGGCTGAGAGTGGAATTGGGATGGTGGAACCGGGTGAGGGGTTGGAATTTTTTGAGTTGACAAGCGGGGAATTGAGTATATTTATCTTGTGGGGAATTTATATGTGGTGTGCAGGGGAGCTGTCCTGGTCTGACGTGACTTGGAAACGATCTACTTGATGGATCGGGTGGTGAGATGGGGGGAGGGGGGGGAGGGGGGTTGGGGGGGGAGGGGGGGTGGAGGGGGTGGGGGGGAGGGGAAGGAAGGGTTGGGGGGAGGGGGATGGCTGGGAGGGGGGAGGAGGGGTGGGCGGGGGGCGGAGGTGGTTATGGCATCTGGAGAAGTGGGGAAAAGATTATGGCTGCGCTTAGGCTGGTGACTATAAATGTTAGGGGTCTGAACTCCTATAAGAGGCAAATGCTCTTTAAAGAATGCAACAGATTGGAGGGGGATGTCGTTTTTGTTCAGGAGACACATTTTCTCACCAGAGATAAAGGACACATGAGGCACCCCCGGTTCCCCCAACAGTATTTTGCCTCAAATAAGTTGGAGAAGAAAAAGGGGGGTGTGGGGTTATTGTTGTCTAGTAAGATACTGGGGAAGGTCGAAGGGGTGATTAGGGATAGGGGAGGGCGTTATGTGATTGTAAAATTAAGATGGGGAAAACAGTTGTATACTTTGGTTAGCCTCTATGCCCCCAATACTGATCAGGTGGCTTTCTTTGGGGATCTACAGGATGTTCTTGCACGCAGGGGGGAGGGGCAGTTAATATTGGGGGGGGGGATTTTAATGTGGCTCTCAATCCCTTAGTGGATACCTCTAGGGGGGCATCGTCCGTGACCAGAAAGCATAGGCTCCGTTTGAAGCACATGATGGAAAACCTGGAGGTGGTGGATGTATGGCGAGAGGTGCATCATGGCTGGCGGGACTATTCCTTTTTCTCCTCCATGCATGGGGTTTACTCCCGGATTGATATGTTTCTTATTGATAAATCCTTGATGGCAGGAGTGGAGAATTGTGACATACGAGAGAGAACATGGTCGGACCATGCTCCCGTTACCTGTACTTTGCAAATAGGGAATTCGAGTCTAGCAAAGCGGTGGTGGAAGTTGAATGAATCCTTGTTAGAGGATGGGGAAGTAGTGAAACAGGTACGGAGAGAGGTGGAGGATTATCTGCTATTGAATGATAATGGGGAGTGTTCTCCGGGAGTTGTATGGAACTGTTTGAAGGCGGTGGTGCGAGGGAGGCTGATAGCTATAGGGGCTCATAAAAATAAATTGAGATTGCAAAAGCAGTCGGAACTGTTGGCCTTGATTGGCGAGTTGGAACTTCGGCTGAAGTGCGGGTCCCAAGATGTGACAGTGAAAGGGCAGTTGAAGAAGGCGCAGTTGGAATTGAGTGAGTTGCATATGCAGGAGATCCGGCATAAATTGAACTTATTGCAGCAGAGGTTTTTCGAATTTGGCAATAAGGCGGGTAGGTTGTTGGCACGTCGGGTCAAGAAATTGGCTGCTAGGAACGCTATAGTGAAAGTGAAGAGGAAGGACGGCAAATTGATGTGGCTGGGGAAGGAGATAGATCGGTTTGTTCAATACTACCGAGAGCTATATACACCGGAGACCATAGTGTCGGAGGAGGCGATAAGGGGTTATTTGGATACTGTCCGGCTGCCTTGTTTGACTAGTGTGGAGTCGGATGGTTTATCAATTCCTATTGGGGAGAACGAGGTTCTGACAGTGATTAAAGGCCTTCGGGTCCACAAGGCCCCGGGGACGGATGGGTTTTCCAACCGATTTTATAAAGTTTTTGCGGGGTGCTTGGTAGGGCCTCTAGTGAGAATGTACAATTCTTTTAAGGTTACAGGATAAGCTTATGTTATTTGTCTGGCAGGGAAGGAGACCTAGGGTGGCCAGGAGCATATTGTATGCGAATCGCCGCTTGGGAGGTATGGGGATGCCTCAGTTGGGAAGATATTACGAGGCGGCTAGGGTGCGGGCGGTTTTTGAATGGATACTGCGGGATAAGACTGAATGGGTGGAATTGGAGCATCAGGGGGTAGGGTCGGAGAGACGTTCATCTAATATTGTATGGGTGAAAGAGATGGGAGATGTGGGGAACGGGGAGGGGAACCCTTTTGTAGCGCTCACACTACGTTACTGGTTGAAATGGCGTACTCGGTGGTATGGTAACCGGGGATGCTCTAAGTTTACACCCTTGATAGATAATCCGGAATTTCCTCCGGGGATATATGATCCCACGTTTAAACGGTGGGCACGTCAGGGGTTGGGCCATGTAGGGCAATTTAAAGAAGGGGAGGTCTGGGTGGGCTTTGAAGATTTGCAGAGGGAATTTCAGGTGATGGAGGGCGATAGGTATCAATATGTGCAAGCGCGTCACTTTTGTAAGAGTTTAGGGGGAAGGGGAGGGGGAGTGCAAGGTGATGTTATTGATGGGTTGGTTGAGGGTGGGGTGATTAAGGGGTTGATATCAAGGCTGTACAGGCTAATGGAATCAGTGAACAGTGGGGAGTGGGCCCATAAGAAAGTGTGGGAGCGGGACTTACATGTGTGTTGGGATGATGAACAATGGGAAGTAGTTTGTAAAGGGATGTTTAGAGGGGTACTCTCTAGTTCTATTTTGGAGCATAATTATAAGGTGCTTTATAGGTGGCATTTGACACCCCAGAGGTTGCAAAAATGGCAAGGTGGGTTGGGTTTATGTTGGAGAGAATGTGGGGAGACGGGATCCTTCATGCATATTTGGTGGGACTGTTCTAAACGCCGGCCCAGGTGGTGTGAGGTGGCGGAGTGGATTGGTGCGGTTTTAGGGGAATGTATAGCTTTTGGTCCATGTTTGGCCTTGCTGAATGTGGGAGAGGGGCTGAAGTGGTGTAAGGTGGTGTGTGGGGCAATGAGACAGTTGATTGCGAGGAAATGGAGGGTAGCACACCCACCCACTTTAGAGGAAGTCCAGCAGAGAGTTGCGCATCTTTCCTTGATGTACCGCCTCACAGCCCTTTGGCAGCAGAGGTTGGTGAGCTTTCAGAGAATATGGGGCCCTTATATTCGGTGGATTGAAAGGTGGGTGACATCCCCGGACCCAGGAAGGGAGGGGGGAGAGGAGACCTCAACATTGTAGTGGTCAAAATTCTAGCATTTTAGTCGCTGGGTATTTTAGGTTTGGTGTTTAGAAGCAGAAGGGTGGCTGTTGGAGATAAGTGTAATGCCGGGATAGAATGTTTTAGATTTTTTATTCTGATTATTGTTATTATTCTCATTGTTAGTCTTATTACTATTATTATTATTATTCTATTACTGCTACTAGTATCTGGGGGCGGGGTGGGGGGTGGGAGGGCTGGTTAATCATGTACAAGGGTTATTGTGCATTTGAGCTTTGTCAGCATGGGCTAGTGATGTATAAGAAGCTGTGTATTATTGTTGTGTTGTTTGAAGTGTTGATTCTTTAATAAACATTTAATGGGAAAAAAAGAAATGAAGTAGCCAAAACCAGGGAGAAGAAGTGCTTAGAATTTCCAGACCCCGCTTGCTGATGCAATCATTTCCATGGCAGAGTTAATGCCGGATTCCAACCACTCTGTGCCAAGGGCCCCTCCTCCGGCTAGCGGAAGAAACCAGGAAATTCGGAAAGCATCCCAAGGTGGACTGTCCTGTGAGAAAGGCTACACCTATTGTAGAAAAGGAGAAAAATTCCAGAGAACACAGCTTTAACTTACTTACTTAAAAGCATTTATAGACCACCAAGTGTAGAGCATTCTAGGTGGTGTACAGACATGGATTAAAAACAATCAAGTACAAATTTAAAAAATTAAAATAATCCCATTCAACTCTCATAACCAATCCAGCTGCCTCATATCTGCCTCACTGCCACTACATTCTTATCCTCGTGAACAAACGAAAACTAAGGAAAAAGAAAAGGTTTTAAACTTTTACGAAAAGTCAAAAGATGTAACTCAGAACGTAAGGCATCAAAGGCCAGGGTGATCTTTTTAGCACTTGCCCCTGAAACCATCTCTCCTGAGGACAGCTATGGAGAAGTTCCTTTGCCAGCAGGGCCCAAGGATGCCACTCTCGACAGTCCTCCTGAAAAAAATCAGGCTGCTTTCTCTTTTTAATACAGCCGGTGACCAGTCTCAAACCAGTGATCTCTGGGTTACAAAACAGGCAACTTGTAGATAAGCCAGCTGATCCTCATGATTCTTCACACAGTACTCACATAGTGAGTTCCATAGGGCCCACTCAGCAACTGCTAAAAGCCAGACAGCCTCTCTCCAGCTGACATCTCCAAGGTACAGGCGACTAGAAAAACAGAGTCATCCATGTGAAGGAGGGGTACTCCAACCATGGCACTGCTGCACATATTTTTTATTTATTAGTATTTAGCTCTCACCTTTCTAGTGGTAGCTGAAAGCAAATTACCTACATATCTGAATGTATGTCCCTGTCCCCAGAGGGCTTACAATCTAAGTCTATAAGCCCTCTGGGGCAATATCGGGTTAAGTGACTTGCCCAAGGGGAATTGAACCTTCTTGAGTATTAGGCTGTTGCTCTAACCATCCTCCACTCCAGAGAAAACATTCACAACCACAGCCAAGGAAGTGACACGTGTAAGCCATCAACACATGTATATCCGAAACGCAGAGCTCACTCCTATAGCCTACATTTTCTCCAGCCACATGATGCATATGCTCAGCTAAACAAATGCATAGCTTAAACATGTAGCTAGTGTGCATACGAAGTGGCACAGGCCTAACATGTGTGTGACAGCGGAGACCATTTCAAGACAAAAACAGAGATGCTGGTTGGACCTAGCTGTGGGGGGGGGAAACCTGACAAAACTGCTCAAACATTTGAAGTCAGGTTCCCCCCCCCCCCCCCCAACAGCAGTGACTGCAAGGATGAAAGCACTGTAATCCAAAATAAGGCTGTACTGACCCTGGGGGAGCTTAGGTCAGACAAACTGTGGGCTCCAGTCCGCTCCCCTGCAATCAGGCCTCCTAGCACATATCTTCCTCTTGCTTCAATCTAAATGGTCATGGGGGAAAGGGTCAGGAGAGGGAGAGGAGCACGAGGGAAATCAGAAGCACTTGAGGATGCTTAAAGACAAGGTCTTTGATCCAAAAGAATCCTGGCTGCTCAACTGGTCTACACTACTGACTGGGAGCAGTCTTTTTTGCCCCCTGGAGACATCTGCCATCAAGCTCCACTGGGAAAGTACCCCTTAGGTCAACTACCCAGGAGCTAACACAATTTCAAGTCAAGCTGCATTAGAATAGCATCCACCATCTGCTGGAGACAGAGAAATACAGAGAAATACTGAAAAATACTGAAGTGTGCCCCTAGCTGCATCAGTGTTAATAGCAATGATTATGTCACTGGACGTTTCTAGTTCTCTGACTGGTCTAGCAGAACAATCTGGAAGCTAATTTTAGTTATCTCTCTACTGACAGTGCCTATAGGGAAGGGTCTGTCCATCTGTCTGCCTTAACCATCTATACGTGTGCATAGGTTTGTTTGCTCATATACAAATAAACCTACACATAAAGCAGAGCTGAGAGAAAGTAGTGGGGAAAGAGGTCAGGCGCCATCACCCACGGACAGTAGAGTCAGCAGCAGGTAGACAATTGATGTCAAAGTCCATAGCAGAAGAGGATGAAGTCCCATGATAAAGAAATCAGAAGAGAGTGCAAGAAGAAGTGGGGGGTAGTGAGGGATTAGAAAGGGAGAGCGGAAGAGGGGGTAGGGCAAGGGAGTGAATGCAAGGGGATAATGGGGGTAGTTGCAAGGAGTATGAGGGAGCAGGGTTGATGGCACCCATTAGAGAAACTATGTGGTTGCCCAGAGCATCAATATTTTGAGGGAGGCCCATTACAGCTGTTGCTACTGCCCCTCTCTGGGATCTGCAGCAGCAACAGCAGTAATGAAATTAAAGCACAATACTTACCTAGGTTTAGCTGAGGAGCCAGCTGGGCCTACTGAGGCTTCTCTCAATGCTGCTGTTAGCGAGGAGCATGTTTAAACTGGGAGGTCTAGGGTCCAGGGAAGTACTTATGCCTATGAGTGCAGCAGGTCTTTTTCTGGCTCCCACCTTGGTACAGCTTAAAGTAGGAGGCCAGCTCAGATGTGCGTCTTGAGAGTCTAGTGAGAGTGACATGCTGCTTCTTAATACAGCTGGTCTTCTCTTTGACCTGTTTGCCGAAGAGATTCTCTTCTCAGCATGGGACATCCGCCAGCTTGTTCTGCACTCATTATTCCAGGTCTGACGACTGGAGCCAGGTGAGTCTCTGGGTGCCAATACGTACCTAAGACAGCATTTCTTTAAGCCATTTCAAAGATGTCATAGGATGCCCGGACCATGAATGCAAGCAATCCTTGCTGTAGGCCACTAGGGAATGATACTGAACCAGTTTCTCTGGAGGAAGTAACTGTGCCAGGTCAGCCAGGTAACACATGATGTTTTTCAAGAACATGCCCATGTAGAGTTGGCAAGAGGCCAGGCGTACTATAAGCATGGAACTCTGAAAACATCTTTCCCTTAAAGTGTCCAATGTCCAAGCCTTCCTCCCTGACGGCACAGAGAAATGAGTCCTGGTACTCTTGATTCTCTTCAGGGTAGATTCGACCACTAAGGAATAGTGCAGAAGCTGGGGGTTCTTGAATCCCGGAGCCTTCTGAATTCCGTACATGGAGACAAGCCTTTACTAACTGGAGGCACAGTGAAGGGGTTCTCCCACATTCTCATCTGTACTCTCCGCAGGATGCAGTACATGGGCACTATCACTACCTTCTTAGGGGCTCCCTAGAGGCTGATCTCCAACTCTTCTGCCCTGGGCTCATCTTCACTTTTCAAAGAAAATGGTTCGGCCTTGGCCATATCTCTTAAACTCCTGGAAGGTCATGTCCTCCAGAAGGCAGGAAGGAGGCGCGCAGGTGTGGTTGAGCCTCCCAAAATCTTCCAATAGAGGCTAGGGAGCGTTCCTGCGCAGGGCTCCATCGGGGATATCACCCATACGTCAGGGCTCATTCCTGCTTGTCCTCAGAGAAACAATCAAGTCGCGTTTACTTGTTCCACGCCATTCAGTATTTTATAGAACTCTATCTTCCCCTCAATGGTCTCTTCTAACCTTTTTAGCTTTTCACCACAGGAAATTCATTCCATCCCCTTTATCAGTTTGGTTGCCCTTTTCTGTACCTTTTCTAATGCCCCAATATCTTTTTTGAGACGTGGAGACCAGAACTAAACACAATACCCAATGTGTGGTTGCACCAGGGAGTGATACAGAGGCACTAGGATATCTTTTGTTTTATTTTCTATTCCTTTCTTAATGATTTCTAACATTCTGTTGCCATTTTTGGCCACCGCTGCCGCACACTAATCAGAAGATTTGAATGTATTTTCTACGATCATGTCCAGATTCTTTTCTTGGGTGGCATTCCTAATATGGAAGCTAGCATTGCATATCTATGGTATGGGTTATACCTCCTCTACATACATCACATTAAATTTCATCTGCCATTTGGATGCTTTCAGTCCCCCAGTCTTCAACAGGTCCTCCTGCAGTTTCGCACAATCCACATGCCATTTAACAATTCTGAATAATTTGGTGACATCTGGAAATTTAATCACTTAACTTCTTGTTCCCAAATTCCAGATCATTTATAAATATGTTAAAAAGCACCGGTCCTAATAAGGATCCCTGGTGTACTCCATTACTCACTTTCCTCCATTGAGAAATATGACCATTTATCCCTATTCTACATTTTCTATCTCTCAACCACTTTCCAATCCACAACAGGACAGGGTTTCCTATCCTATGATTTTTTAATTTCTTCTGGAGTCTTGGATGTGGGACTTTGTCAAACACTTTCTGAAAGTCTAAATACACTGTAATCAATTGGCTTACCTTTATCCATGTTTATTCACACCCTCAAAGAAATGGAGTGGATTGTTAAGGCAAGACTTCTCTTGGCTAATTCCATGTTGACTTTGTCCATTAAACTATGTCTGTCAGACGAGGTCCTGGCTCTCAGAGGCATGGGGGGAGTCAGGGAAAATGTTGTCATGCTGCTGCTGGCGGCTTCTCAAGGCCTTCGAAGACATTTTCTTACACAGGCCACAGACCACCGGGTCATGGTCCAGGCTGAGGCACCGGAGGCAGCAGTTATGCTTATCGGTTAGGGACAATCTTCCCACACCGATCGCACTTTTTAAACCCACTGGTAGCCATGGAGGAAAAAAGAACCCCAGCAAGGTCGAAGACCCTTCGGGCTGCCAGCAAAGAAAAAAGGGTGCGTAGACGCCCAAAGAAAAATGAAAACTTGAGTAAAAAAAGGAATGGACCCAATACCGAAGCACCAAGGTCGGGGCGGGAAAGGTACCGACGCAAGACCGGAGACAAGCAAAAATGCTCAAAAAATCAACTTTTTCCGGGACAAAAACAGACGACGTATGGTGGGCTCTGCGGGAAAAAAAAGGAGACTGAGCAAGATGGCACCCTTGGGCAGGAAGAGACCACCCATATGTGGGAGCAATCCCAAATCACAGACCACCTCCAAGAAAAATTCCACACCTCATCACAACCAACAACAAGCACAACCACCAAACCAACCACCTCCTTAAAATCCTGGGACAAATTCAGCACCCCATCCACAGAGCAGCTCTCACACATCATCACCGCACTCAACACAAGCACGGCACCAACAGACCCATGCCCAGTGACATGGATTAAATCAACAAAGACAAACTTCATCCACACCATACACAACATGGTGCACAGTTCACTGACCCAAGGAATCATGCCAAACCAGCTAAAGCTAGCTACAATAAGACCAATCCCGAAGAAATCCCCACTGGACAGGAGCAACCCAGCTGCTTACAGACCCATCTCAAGCACACTGCTACTAGCAAAAATTATTGAAAAAGTGGTACAGCATCAGCTCCAAGAACACACCGACAACCATGCACCACTGGACATCAACCAACACGGTTTCCGCCCCAACCATGGAGTCGAAACACTCCTGTTATACCTCTAACAACATAATACACCTCATAGACAACTGCAAGAATGGAATACTTATGATCTTCATAGACATCTCATCAGCGTTCGACACAGTGGATCACAGAACTCTACTAGACTACAGAACATTGGACTTCACAGATCCACCCTGAGGTGGTTCGATTCATACCTAATGGACAAATACAGGTCAAGGTCGGCCCCAACACATCCCGACCCATAAAAGTCAAGCAAGGCGTCCCACAAGGATCTGCCCTATCGGCGCTATTAATCTCTACATTCAACCGATCTACATCATCAAGAAAGAACACAAAATACAATACACAATCTATGCCAACGACATCATGATATACACACCAGTCACTCTCAACAACCCAGACTACACCAAAATAACAGACTGCCTCATGCATATGACCAATTGGATTCAAGACAACAACCCGACCATAAACTACAGCAAGACCAAGGCACTTACCACCCGAAACACCAACTTCGTCCCTCCACCCACCATTAAGATCAACAACACAATACCCATAAAACCAGAAGTGAAATACCTCGGAGTGACTCTTGACAAAGAACTGAACCTACAATCACATATCAGCAGAACCACCAAAAATGCATACCACAAGATGAGACTAATCAGACGCCTCAAGCCTGTCCTCTCTCAGGAACACTTCCGCACAGTCTGTCAGGCACTAATAACTCCAATCCTAGACTTCTGCAACCCAATCTATCTCGGCCTAACAAAGCACTCAGGCCACTGCAAATGGCTCAAAACACAGCAGCACGCATAATATCTGGCTCATCAAGACAAGATCACATCACCCCCATTCTAAAAAATCTCCACTGGCTCCCAATCAGCTCCCGCATCAGATATAAGACAGTCATAAACATATTCAAAATCAAACAGACCTCAGCACTCAGCCTACAACCACTCATACAATCCAACAGCAGCACAAGACCGAGGAGGAGAGGCACCTCTAACCTCATCAATACACCAAAAGACTTCACCAAGGTACGCAAGGACACAACAAAATGAGCTCTATCGCTGGCTGCATCTGCAATTTAGAACACCCTCCCTGATGACCTACAATCGACAACAGACATCAAGGACTTTCGGAAACAGCTCAAGACGACCCTCTTCATCGAACACTACGGTGATGTCACATAACCTGCCCGTCAACCAGAACTACAGACCAACCCCCCCCTCCCTTATCATTCATGTACATAGTATTGAAAAATAGCAAACACTGTAAATAGCCCACCACGAATCAATGCCACCCTAAAACACACGCACACATTCACTGGTTATCACTGCATGCATACACAAAAAGTCAGTATTCTTTGATTGTTTGCTGTGTAGACCACTTTGATTACAGGAGAAGGTGGTATAGAAACCCTTTTAAATAAAGGCTTTCTTTGAAAGCTAGCTATTTGCTCCACGTGGGCTCCGTCGGCGAAGGCGTCACCCATATGTGAGGACTGACTTCCTGCTTGTTCCCGGAGAATATTTTTTTCACTCAACATGTAATCAAACTCTGGAATTCGTTACTGGAGGATGTAGTAAAAGCTTTTAGTGTAGCTGGGTTTAAAAAAAAGATTTGGACAAATTCCCAGAGGAAAGGTCCAGAAACCATTATTAAAGAGGACCTGGGAAATCCACTGCTTGCCTCAGGACAAGCATTGTGGAACCTGTGTACCTTTTCGCAACCTGCCAGGTACTTGTGGCCTGGATTGACCACTGCTGGAAACATGATACTGGACTTAGTGGTCTGACCCAGAATGGCATTTATGTGTTTATGTACAGCTCATCCACCAGAAGTTGCATCAGATCTGTGTACCAAGGGCGCAGAGACCAATCCAGTGCTATCAGAAGGACCTGGCCCTGATGTGCCTTTATGTGCTGCATCAGACAGTCGATGAGGGCCCAGGGTGTAATGACATACAGCAGCCCCCTGCGAGGCCATGGCTGAATGAGAGCGTCGAGACCCTTGGCCATAGGCAACCGACAGACTGAAGAACCATGGCACCTTGGCATTCTCCAGTCGCGCCATCAGTTCTATTACCGGCATCCTCCAATGCTTCACTAGGGAATGGAACACCATCTCTGAAAGGGACCACTCCCCCAGGTCCAGGGTGTGGCATCTCAAGTAATACAACTGAACCTTCGCCACTCTGGCCACATTCACTAACAGAGCCATGAGAATTTGCTCAGCTCAACGGAGGAGCAGTATCACCTCTGCCATCACTTGGGAGCTCAGAGGTTCCCCTAACGATTGATATATGCCACAGTGGTGGAGTTGTCTGAAAGGACCCGCATGGCTTGGCGATGTACCAGTGGAAAGAAGGCCTCCAGTGTCCTTGTCTAACCGGTTGATTTTCTACAGCCGCTCCTCGTCTGACCACCACCCCTGCACTACCTGTGCCGAACAGTGTTCCCCCCCCCCCCCCCGAACCGGAGAGGTTCGCATCCGTCGTGATTATCACCTAGGCTGGGGCTTCCAGGGACATGCCCGCCCCCAGATTCGCTGAATCCAGCCACCAACATAAGCTGGCCTGACCACCTTGGGCGAAAAGAGAAAGACTTCCATGGACTGTTCCAACAAGGACTAATGGGCCAAGAGATGGGTCTGCAATGCCCGCATGTGAAGACGGGCCCACAGAGCCAGTTCCAGTGAGGCCGCCACAGAGCCAAGCACCTGGAGATAGTCCCAGGCCTGTGGACACAGAGCCTGGTAAAGCCACTGAACTTGAGCCTGCAGCTTCGCTGCAAGACCTTCCAGAAGAAAACCCATGCCCCGGTATGTGTCAAAGCGGGCTTCCAAATATTGCAAGGACTGGGAAGGCTGTAGTCGGCTCTTGTGGAGGTTCACTGCCCACCCTAATTCCTGCAGGTAACGAACCACCCTGTCGTCGAACGCTCTCTCTCCTTAAGAGTCTTCCCTGGATCAACCAGTCATCCAGGTAAGGGTATACTATCATGCCCTGTTTGTGGAGATGGGCTGCCACGACAACCAGGACCATGGTGAAGACCCAAGCCACAGTGGACAGCCCAAGCAGCAACTCCTGGAACTAGAAGTGCCCTCTGTGCACTGCAAAGTGAAGGAAATACTGATGCTCTGGACATACCGGAATGTGCAGATAAGTCTCTGTGAGGTCTAAGGAGGTAAGAAATTTGCCTTGGAGCACAGCCACAGTGACGGACCGCAAGGTTTCCATGTGAAAACGCAGCACTCTGAGGTACTTAGTGACCCCTTTGAGGTCCAGAATGGGCCGCCAGGATCCCTCCTTCTTTGGTACCACAAGGTAAATGGAGTACCAGCCCAAGCCGCACTCGGCCCTCAGGACTGGTACTACCACTTTGAGGTGCAACAGGTGCTTGAGTGTTTTCTCCATCGCGCTCGTCTTTTGGGTCCGCAGAAAGAACATGAAGCGGTCGGGCAATGGCCGGGCGAACTAGAGGGTATAGCCCTTCAAATCACCTCCAAGACCCAAGTGGGGAAGAAACACTGTAGGCAGCCGTCCAGTGGCTGTACTCCTGCCAGGACTCCCATACCTTCATTGTGGGGTTTTGGGAGCAGCTGGGGAGGTGGAGGCAATCCCCTGCCCACCTTGGGTACCCCTCAAAATGATGAGCCCTGCAAGACTGCCACCGCAGTCTCAGACTGGACTGCCTATGCTCGCTTTAGACATATCTTTGGGCAAATGAGGCACCTTGTACTTCCCAAGGGTCTTGACCAATTTCTCCAAGTCCTCCTCAAAGAGCAACTTGCCCACAAAGGTAAGCTTGGTAAGTTTTGTCTTGGAGGCAACATCCGTTGACCAATTACGCAGCCACAACAGGGTGGCAAGCCGCCACCACCATGGCCATACTCTTGGCAGACACTATCAATAAAACATACAGCAAGTCGGCCAGGCAGGCTATCCCGGATTCCAGACGAGCATCTGCCGTTTGCCTGTGGGCACCATCCTCGTTCAGAGGGCCCTGCGACCAACGGAGACAAGCATGGACCACAAAAGCCCCACAAATAGCGTCCTGGAGCCCCAGGGCCGAAACTTCAAAGGCCTGCTTGAGCAGCACCTTCATGCGCTGGTCCTGTGGATCCTTGAGGGCCGCACCTCCTCCCCTGGTATAGTGGTATTTCATGTGATTGCTGCTACCATGGCATCCACTTGGGGAGGCGCCACTTGTCCTTCTCCTCCGGGGGATGCGATAAAGCCAAGCTATACTCAGTCTCACCTGGAGTCCCGCATCCGGAGTGACCCACTCCTCATCTATCATGGCCCTGCGGACCAGGAAGAACTGTAAAGGCCGGCAGATCTAAGGTTGTTTTGGTTGATGCTATCTCTTCCCTTTTTCTCCTCATCTGCTTTGTCAATAGAATACTGGATTCTGGAGCTGAAGAGGGAGCTCTTATACTGGTGACATCAGAATTCTGTCATGCTCAGTCCTCAGCTGCTGATGGAGGGGAACAACCCATTTGTTTCTGGACTGGACTGGATGATATGGAAAAGAACATACCAGAATGCAAGTCAAAGTCCAACAAAGTTCACCCCTGACAACCCAGCAAACAAAACTAACCAGTACAGCATCTATTTGCCAATTTCCAAGTCCCTCCCTCACCAAGTTATCCAAACCTCAACAAATCCAAAAACATCCCTCCCAACCATCAACACGGCCCAAGAGTTATCCACAAACCTAATGAAAGTAACCAACTCGCCCACTGTTGCCTTCCTCCCCCCACCCACCAAAACAGCTTAATCACTTAAAATCATACAAAAATCATATAAAGCAAGAACAGGTGTTCATCCCAACATAATTAAGTTTAGATAGATATCTGTACCTTAAAAAATAGAACTAGACCCCTGAGAGAAGTTGCTCATGCCCAAGAAAACTTGCCCCTAAAAGCCCCACACAGCAATTAAGTGCTTTTCTCCTCCCAATGCATAAAAGGTTCTCAAATATCACTGAACTTGTCCAGTCGATCCTTTCTCAGTACTGTCAGCTTTGCCACCTATCAAACATGATGCATCTTTCCCAAAAAACCTCTCAGCTGGGTGATTCAGACTGCTTCCAAGCTAAACAGACAGCTGTGACCCTCAAAATTTAACCATTTTCACTCTCCTAAGGTTAAATTGCCAACCATCCCATTTAACATGGCAACATCTACCAAGATCAGCAACTGCTTCCCTATAACTTTACCCCAAAAATCTGATATCCTCCCTCAAAAGGCTTTAGTCTTTGGATAGGTCCATCAGATATGGTATAAAGACCCAATATGGCCATACTTCAATCAGCAATGTGAGAATCTTTACAAATATTTGCATCAAGCGTTCAGGGCTATAATACCACTGAGCATTTTAAACCCATTTTCCACCATACTGCTAGCTATCCTTCCCTGCGACAACTGATCGTATACCCTGTCCCAAATCTTATCATCCCAACACACTCCTAGGTCCTCCTCTTATCACACTTGATAGACTATTTTCTCTAGCCCTATTGAATTCAAAGCATAAAAATGTGGTCATTCCTCCCCTAGTAGTGCCCTGACAAAATAAAGATTCAATTGGCAACATATCAGATATACTCTATGAGCCCTAATAGAACGTTTAGGTTGAAAATACTGATAGTAACCATCATTTCCTATTTGATATTCTTCCTGTAGTTCCTGGTGTGTTAAGAATTCCCCACCTTCAATAAACTTCCCCACATACTGGAGCCCCAACCTCTCTCATGTCCTAAAGGTTCTATTGAACAACTTTGGTGGGAAATCCACATTGTATTGCAAGGGGGTATACCGGGCAACTATTTGCTCCCCCACCCATATCTTTTTCCATTTCTTCCAGATTTTCATCATAAGAGCGGTAAAGGGATTTTGTCCCTATCCCTCTTTTTCTGAGGGAGCTGTAAGCCATAAAAGGTGTCTCAAAGTGATCCCCTCAACATCCATTTGCTCAATTTCTACCCAGGGTTTATCCTCCCCATCTCCCCAGGCTAACACTGCTTTAAATTTAGTAGCTTCATGGTACCTTCAGTAACTGAGAAACGCCAGCCCCCTTTTTCTTTAGATATGTACATTACTCACCTAGCTACTCAATGGGCTTCCGGGTTATAATAGAAGGATCGTATCTCTTGTAAGAAGTTGCCCTATATTCCCAACTTCAAGGACCTAAAACATGTAGGGCCACAGAACCTGATCAAAAGCTCTCTCTGCATACACAGAGAGCAGCAGATTTGATGCCCTTGAGGTCCCCGCCTTCCACATCAGATTCAGCACCCTTCTTATATGGGTTTGCACCGATTTTAATAATTTTAACTGTTTTGCAATTTCCTTTCATCAATACTAAAATCCTCTTCAGAAATACCTGTTTGCTCGTATCTGTTGCCTTAGTTTTTCGTCTTTAAGTTTTTCATTCTTTATCCTTGCCATTTCTCTTGCCATCCTTTCTTCCTGTTCCTGTTGTTGCTCTTTAACTCTTTTAGCTATTTGTGCCTAAATAAATGACAAAAGTTAAATGTCTGAAATGTTAAACAGAATATAGATTTCAAAAGAATTTAGCATCATATATGAGTGATCCATATTGCATATGGGCTGACCTCATGGTTTGTGTCCTATACCTAACTGCTTTCATAAATCTGGAAAAGATGGGGAGGCTGTGGAGGTAGTAATTACAGCCCTTAGCAGACAGAACTTTAACCAGTGCATAATAGGAATTCAGCTCTGTGTTTCCTAAGAAGGACAGTCTCTGAAATACTTGAGAACAGGGTGTTATGTGAAGTAGCATTTTACAACTGACATCCAAGTGCAATCTGGAACATCCAAGCCAAAACATCTGAGAAAAAAGGAGGCATGCCCAAGTTTAGGCATATTATGCCCGATATGGACGTCTGCAGGGGCGCCTGCCTACATAGATGTCCCCAGAATAGTATTCCAAACCATGGATGTCTAGGAATAGCTTAATGGTTAAAGTAGTAGGCTAGGACCAGGGAAGCCAGAGTTCAAATACCATTGCTGCTAACTAGGGATGGTGGAGTTCCATCTTCTCTATACCCTCTGGATGTTTTATGGCCAAAACGAGTGCTTTTCTGATGCCTATTCCTGCCTAGAGCAGATATCACATTAGATGCGACTCCGGACATCTAGAACATTTCTGAGAGCAGGTGGTGACATCCAGGTTCATGGAAATGCCCTGGCTACACCTCCACGACGTCTCCAACATGCTGAGGATGTCCACAGATCTGGCTTTTAAAATGCCTCTGGACGTTTCTATGCCCATTACACAGGTACACTAAAAAAATTTTTTTTTAAACTGCCTCTAATGTTTCGATTGATTTTTACGTTTTTTGGTGCGCTGAATCCAAATCTGGTAACCAATTTGCTCCATCACGTACAGATTTTTTGCTACATTGGGTTAGCAGTTTGAGGTGAACGTTTCAGATTGAGTGCGATCGAGATAAAAGTTTCTTGGATGAATTCTTTATACTAATTATTTAGTAGTTATTCAAATAAGAATAAAGAAAATTGTAACAAGGCAGCACATAAGAATAGAGTAATGTCAACAAAACACACTGTGATGGTAGCAAAATTGTCTGCACTTAAAACAGCCACATACATGTGCACAAACATTGAGCATATAAGAGCGAGGTTAGACACAAAGCAAAGAAATGTGCAAAAAATGTTGTACAGGTATGTATGTAAGAATAGAAAACGCAAACCGCACCATTGCAATACATGAAGACAAACACCCGATGGTGTGAAAATAAAATTCTAATAAATGAGATCCGACACTGTGGTAATAACTAGCAAATTTTTATTTCAAAGTTTAGTAAAAACACGATATTTGTCAACACAGTTTAGATTTTAAAGTCATTCTTGGGTCAATCAATCTCCTAGTGGGCCCGTTTCTTCTTCCCCCGAATGCTTCTCTTGGTGCGCTGCTTGGCGTATTTTTCATCTGGGGTTTCCCGCAGCAGCAACCAGCAGAAATCAGCCATCATAGTGGTGTTCCATCTTCCTTGGTACCTTCTCTCTGCGTCCTTGATGTCCTGGTGAAACCTTTCACCTTGTTCTTCACTGTACGCCCCCAAGTTTTCGGGAAAGTAGTTCACATGGGAGTGCAAGAAATGGACTTTCAGGCTCATGTTACAACCTTGTTCTTTGAAGACATTGAGCATCCTGGCAACAATATCCTTATAGTTCTCATCCCGCCTGTTCCCCAAGAATTTGAGAACAACATCCTTGAAGGAATCCCAGGCTTCTTTTTCCTTCTCAGACATCGTTTCAGCGAATGCTCCATCTGAAATGAGTTTCCTTATATCAGGGCCAACAAACACTCCTTCCTTTAGCTTTGCTTCAGAAAGTCGGGGGAACTTTGAGCAAAGGTACCGAAAGCACTCACCATCTTTTGGAAGGGACTTGATGAATTGCTTAATGAGACCCAACTTAATGTGGAGAGGTGGTAATAGAATTTTATCACGAGGTACCAAGCTCTCATGAAGAACATTTTTCTCACCGGGTCTCAAATACTCCCGAATTGGCCAGTCTTTTTTCCCCCAGTGTAGGTCGCGGGCCCGGCTATCCCACAAGCAAAGGAAGCGGGGATACCACAGGCCAGGAAGCAGGGATACCACAGGCCAGGAAGCAGGGGCAAGGTACCACAGGCCAGAAGGTAGGTGGTTCAAATCCCACTAGAGGACAGCAACCCTGGGCCGGAAGGACTGGGGTTTCTAGTCCCACAGGTGCTCCTTGTGGTCTTGGGCAAGTCACTTAACCCTCCATTGCCCATGTTCCCTGTAATTATTAGTGTATGTGTCTCATATCCCCTCATGTTAAAATGTATCCCCAATTGTGTTGTGACCACTTTGATTGAAGGATAAGGTGGTATACAAAACTGTCTAAATAAATAAATAAAAATAAATATTTGTTGAAACCGGATTGCTGCCCTAATAGCATGGATAGAATTTTAAAGTCTCCACAAATCATCCACTTATGCTCATCATAACGAATCTTCTGAAGAATCAGGACCAAATTCTCGTATTTTTCTTGGAGAATAACAGAGTAAGCAATAGGAACTGAAGCGAATGTGTTGCCATTATGAAGAAGAACACCTTTTATGCTGTCTTTTGACGAATCAATGAACAGCCGCCATTCAGCAGGATCATACTTGAGTTTAAACTTTTCCATCACTCCGTATATATCGTTGCAAAATACCAAATCTTCCTCTTTGCTGAAATACTTCAAAAATTGTGTCTCGCGGTTGCGGTACCAATAAAAAGTTGTTCCTGGTGACAATAGATTTTTCTGTTTAAGCCGAGAACCTAGCAGTTGGGCAGCATCTTTTGGGAGTCCTAAATCCCGGACTAAATCATTCAATTCAGCTTGAGAGAAAAGTTCAGGTTTCGGATCTGGTTCAGTTTCAAACTCGGAAGTACTGGACTCATCGGGAAAAGCCATCTGATGAGTCTCATCATGATCAGAACCGTCCACACAAATATGATCCAAAGATTTTGGTGGTTCAGGCACAGGTACTTCGTTGCTATGAGGCATAGGCCTAATTGCTGAGGGAAGGTTGGGGTAACTTATTACGTTCTTATTTTTTAAGTTGTATCCCTTCACAATGCAAGAGCAAAAATAGCAGTCACTGCTGTGGTCTCTTTGTTCACGCCACATCATAGGTATTCCGAAACGAAATGCTTGTTTTTTACCTTTCATCCATAAGCGTAGATCTTCCTCACATGTCTTGCACACTTTGTGAGGAGCCCACGGTTTGTCTTGATCGCCTAACTTCAAACCGAAATAGACGAAATATACTTTTTTAATAAATGCAGAAATGTTCCTCTGCCACTTTTTCACGGTATATTCCCCACAAATAAAACAAAATCTGTCCGGAGAGTTGACGCAACCTCTGGCTCTGTGAGCCATCACAAATACACAGCACTGCAAACTACAACTGTAGTGAACCACTTCGGAATAAAGCTGGATTACGACTGAGCAAACAAAAGGTAATAATGAACTTGCAAGAAACTGAAATTTGACAGGAACGTTCATGTCGCAACCACCGTGTTTGAGCGAGCGAACGAGGCGAGGCGAACAGGAAAGAACATGCGCCAGCGCGAGTACTGGATTTAGCCCCCCGCCTCCCAATTGTCCTGTTAATGTATAAAATGAATACAAAACACTCTAAAATATCATGAGGGAGTGTTTCTAGTTAGTTAACCATTACAACCTCTATTTTGGGCCAAGAAAATAAACTGCAGTCGGCTAAAAAGAAATTATGTGAACATTCCTTATATGGGTAAGAAATCTAATTTTTCAAGAAAACGTGACGTGATGGAACATTTTGGCTATTTTTCCTGGATTCAGCACCCCAAAATCTATAGGAATCAGTTGCAAAACTGGAGGCAGTTTTTTGGTAGTGTACCTGTGTTATCATAGTTCCAAAGCACAAACAGAGCTTCTAAAATAACCCTCATCGTTTTGTATTATCTTGAGCAAACTCAACCCAAAGTGGTTTAAGAAAACCCCAACAAACACGTAAAAAACCCACCTGGCTCCTCAATGTTATCCCCTCTCCAATAAGCAATAAGTAGGGTTAGAGCCGGTTCTGACTTGTCAAGAAGTTCAGATGTGAGAAGGGTGAGCGGGGACAAAATATGATTTCTCCCATGGTTTTTATCAAAAACATTAGCCACCTTATCCAGTCACTCTTCTCAAAAAACATGAAACAAACTACCAAAGTAGTTATAGAATTATAGAGGGCTTCATTATGCAAAATATGACTACTAACTAACAATTACATTTTATTCTCTTCTAAGGACAAATCAATGTTAAATTACATCATTTTTGTTTAAGTCACATATTCATAAAACATGAAAACAAGCTAGTAGCACTTTCAGTCACATGTCAAAAAAAGTCCAATTGACTCTCAAAGATTTATAAACCAACAAATGTCATACTTTTCGCCTGGGGTAATTCTATAACAGGGTATCTAGGCAAAAAAGGCATATAGGTGCATATGAGGCACCGAGTTTTATAAAGGCACTAAATGCACCTACATGCTTTTAAAAAGAATAGACCATCTGAAAGCTTCTGCACAAAGTTACACTTGCCCTGAAACAGGAATAAGTTTATGCACATATGTGCTGGTAAAATTTGGTGTAAGTGTGTATTTTCCAAAATACCTGGTGGCCCAGCAGCCCCGATTCCCCCACCCGCCCAACTAAAAATAACCCTGGTGGCCCAGCAGCCTCAAACTCTCCACCCCCCTCCCAGTACCTATACAAATGAGTGGAAGCGCTGCCCAAATGCTCTTGTGACACCATCTTGAAAAATGGCGGCGTCTGGCCCCGCACAGTGCATCCTGGGAAGCACCAGGGCCTTATATGTGAGTCTGACCCCACTCGATGCATCCCAGGATGCATTGGGGGGGGGAGGGCCAGGCACTGCCATCTTTCAAAATGGTGGCGCAGGAACGGGAGCACATGGGCAGCACTCCTGCTCATTTTTTATAGGTATCGGGAAAGGGGTGGCCCACCAAGGATTTTGGAAAATACACACTTGCACCAATATTTACCAGCTCATACGTACATAAACTTATTCCTGTTTCAGGGCAAGTGTGACTTTGTGCAGGAGCTTTCAGATAGCCTATTTTTCTTATAAGTACGTACTTTTAAAACCCCTAGACTGGTTCCAGTCCAACCTGTCCGAACACCGACAGCAAGTCAAAATAGGGAACACAACTTCTAAACCTTTTAAACAGCAGCAAGGTATATCTCAAGGATTCACCCTCTCAGTCTTATTCTTTAACTTATATATGCAACCAATCTGCCAAATCATATAGAAACATAAAATACACTACCATATATATGCTGACAACCTGATGCTATATGCCCCCTATACCAACAAACTGGAATATACCACAATACAAATCATGCTTAAAGGCATTTACTGGCTAGATGACCACAGCCTATCAATTAACTTCAACAAGTTTGAAGTATTAATCATATCCAGGGATGCATCCTACTCACCACTGGAAAAAACACAGGTCAACAATGTATTCCTCCCTGTAAAACCAGAAAAAATACAGGTCAACAATGTATTCCTCCCTGAAAAACCAGAAGTTAAATACCTAGGGATCATTCCTTTTAGACCAGCATCTTATTTTTTCAAGCACATATCAAAAGACTACAACCTCTGCATGCTACAAGATGAAGATCCTTTATAACCTCTGCCCACTGCTAGACCCTAACCAGTTCTGGACCATATGCCAAGCCTTAATCACCCCACATCTGGACTACTGCAACTCAATCTTCCAGGGCTTCCCAAATCAAGCCATCAAACCCTTACAAACCACTCAAAACACTGCAACCCGCCTTATTACTAGAGCATGACGCCACTACTCCAGTGATCAAAACCCTACGCTGGCTCCCAATAAAAGCAAGGATAAAATACAAAGCAATCATGATCACCTTCAAGACGATACACAACCTTGCTACAGACAGCCTACACTCACTCATACAGAAGACACCAGGCACAAGACTACGAAGACAACAATACCTAAACCTCCTCAATATCCCAGCTCAAAAAGCAAAACGTTTCCAAACAGCATGCCAAAAACATTCTCAATTTATAGTCCTACACTATGGTACTCACTCGTAATTATTCTAAGAGCCATCGAGGACCTAACTGACTTCCGATGAAAACTAAAAACTCACCTCTTCGAAGAATCGTTTGGATCAGTCACAAACTTTCTGCATAAGACAGTACCCCATATAATGCCTATTGTTCTTTATCTGTTTGTACATAAGTTATAACTCTCCCTGTCCTTCACCCATTATGGCCCTGTTACCCCATAACTTTCTCAAGAATGTTACATGTAACCGCTCCACCTTGTTCATTGTATAAATGATGAATTCAATGTAAACCGCTTTGATATCATGAAAAGCAGTATAGAAAAAAATATTAAATAAACAAATGTGTAAAGGCATGGGAATGGGGTGGGGGTGGAGTTTGGGGCTGCTGGGCAACAAGGATTATTTTTGGTTGGGCAAATAAGAGAGGGGGGAACAAAAATCAGGGCCACTGGGCCACCAGGTTATTTTTAGTTGGGCAGGTGGTGGGAATCGAGGTTGCTGGGTCACTAGGGATTTACTTTGTGTTGGGGGCACTGGCCCCCGATAATATTTTGATAGCATTGAGGGCTTTCCCCAATGCCTGGATCATCTGAGGGGAAGTCTGACACTTCACCTCAGATGATCCAAGCATCGGGGAAAGCCCCTAATGCCATAAAAATACTGTTGGGATGCATTTTCAAATTAGACATGTGGTGCTCCTGTTTCTCTGGAACAGCATGCCAAATGTGAAATTAGACTTATCTGCTAATTGTTCTTCTTTGAGGAACTTCAGTCCAGTACCGCACCTCTGGGTAGTGTACCTCTTCCAGCAGCTTGGACATGTCATCTTTTGATGACACTAGTACTAATGTAGTTGGCACCGCCCACCAATCCCCAGTAACCTATTGACAAAGGCTCCCAGGAGCAACTAATAAGTAATTAAAATAAGCAGTTAAATAAGCATGACAATTCTACACCCACGTAACCTGATGCTCCCCTGCAACCAAGGAGGAACAACCCCCCCTTTCCCCTCAGAGTGAGGAGGCTTACCTGAGGAATCCCTAGACGACGACATCGAGCCTTGAGCGCGAGAAAGATAACTCTCTAGGTCCACCCCCTCAATGACGTCAGCCCCACAAACGTTCGACGTCCCTGGTCCTATCCATCACCAAGGAAACCGGTTGCAGAACTGGCCAATTTGCCACCACCAGAATTTGGGTGGGATCCAGGGCTGGACTTCCTCAAGAAACAACAATTAGCAGGTAAGTCTAATTTCACATTCCTTATCGTCCCTCCAGTCCAGTTCCGTACCTCTAGGATGTAACGGAGCAGTTTGCCTAAGGGATCTACAAAACTGGTATGAAGCACCGCTGATCCAAAACAGGTGTCCCCCGCTGCCTGGATGTACAGGCGATAATGCTTAGCAAAAATATGAAATGAAGGCCAGGTTGTCGCCCTACAGATCTCTATCAGCGGCACCAAACTATGCTTGGCCCATGAGGTCGCCTGAGCCCTCGTGGAATGTGCATGCAAACCTGCACCTGTCATCCCTTCAAAATGTATGCCGACACAATCGCTTCCTGGATCCATCTGAAAATAAGAGGCCTTAGCCGCCTCCTCACTCCTGCGTGGCACCCCAAACAGCACAAACAAGCAATCCGAATTCCAGAAGGCCGCTGTCTCTTCAAATAGCACCTCAGGATCCGTTGAACATCCAAGAGGTGCAACTGAGGGTTGGCGGCAGCGTCTTCCTCAGTGTCCCCCAGGACCAGTAGAAAAACAGGTTGATTCACATGAAATGCTGACACCACCTTAGGCAAAAAAGAAGGAGCAGGTCGCAGGACCACCCTTTCCCTCGAGAATGAAAGGAATGGTTCCTGGAACGATAAGGCTTGCAGCACCGAAATCCTGCGTGTGGAGCATATTGCCACAAGGAACACTGTCTGAAGGGTTAAGTCCCTCAGTGACGCCCAGCTCAATGGCTCAAAAGGCTCCCCGGCCAGCACCATTAAGATCAAGTTGAGCTCCCATGGCGGAACCACTGACCTCCTTGGAGGGCACAGGCGGGCTACCGCCCTCAGGAAGCGCACTACGTCTGGGTGCATCCTCAATGGCACTCTCTGCACTTTCCCTTGATAACAGGAAATTGCCACCAGTTGCACCCTCAAGGAACTAGCTGCTAGGCCTTATCAAAACCAGTCTGTAAAAATGCTAGGATGTCCAGAATGGAAGCAGTTGCCTGCTGAGCCTGCCTGTATGCACACCAGGGCTCAAAGATGCATCATATCCAAATATAGGCTAGAGAGATAGATCTTCTTGCATTCAGCAAGGTTGAGATCACCGGCCCTGAGTAATCCTTCTTACTCAAACGCGCCCTTTCAAAAGCCAAGCCATAAGCGAGAACCGATCCACCTGGAGCATGCACACCAATCCTTGCACCAGGAGATCCTCGCGAAGCGGGAAATGTCACGGCCGATCCACTAGGATCCGTACTAGGTTGGCATACCATGAGCATTGTGGCCAATCCGGGGCAATCAGGATGACCCAACCCTGGTGCAACTCGATCTGCTGCAGGACCCAGCCGATGAGGGCCCATGGGGGAAAAACATAGAGAAGTCCCTCTGCGGGCCACTGCTGTACTAGGACGTTCAGACCCCCGGACATCCTCTCCCTTCTTCTGCCAAAGCGAGCCGGTTCTTCAGCAATCTCGAATGCTGCCATTAGATCCATGACTAATGCGCCCCACCTGCAAACCACCTGTCCGAACACCTCTTGGTTGAGCGTCCACTCGCAGGGGTCCACATGCACCCAGCTGAGGTAGTCCACCATCATGTTGTCGACCCCCGCCACATGTGCCATCAACAACGTCTGGAGGTGACTTTCCACCCAGCTGAACAGCAGTTCTGCTTCTTCCAGGGCCTCGCTGCCCATGCCTCCCTAGTGGTTGATCTAGGCCACCGTGGTTGTGTTGTCCGAAAGGACCCCGAACACCTTCCCCTGCAACAAAAGATCAAAGCTCCGGAGCACCAGGGCTACCGCTCACATCTCCAGCATGTTGATCGACCAGTGGGCCCCCAGCATGCCCCAGCGTCCCTGAGCAAAGCACCCCTCACAATGGGCTCCCCTGTCAGACAGGCTGGCGTCTGTCATCAGCGGGATCCTCTGCGATGACTCAAGGGGCATGCCCACTTCCAGATTCCCCGGGCAGAGCCACCATTTGAGCACCCTCTTGGCCCCTCACAGACAGGGGAGTTGTTTGGACAAGGGATGTGCTTGATGTGACCATCGACGGAGCAAGGCCCTCTGCAGTGGGCGCATGTGCGCCCTTGCCCACAGCATCAGCTCTAGTGTGGCTGCCATGGCTCCCAGGACCTGCAGATAATGCCAGGCCATCAGTTCGGTAGTCTCAGGAACTGACACACTAATAGATGTACCCCTGAGCTCGCTGCTCCAGCAGGAAGATTCTCCCCACAAGGGTGTCGAAGCACGCTCCCAAGTACTCCAGCTCCTGAGACAGGACCATGTGACTCTTGGCCACATTGATCACCCAGCCGAGACTTTCCAGAAACGCTATTACAAGTGAGGTCACCTGTTCATTCTCATCTCTGGACTTTGCCCGAAATGAGCCAGTCATCGAGGTACTGATGCCCCAGAACTCCTTCCTTGCGGAGTGCCGCCGCTACCACCACCATAACCTTGGTGAAGGCCTGAAGAGCTGTTGCCAGGCCAAACGGCAACGCCCGAAACTGAAAATGTCCCATCGGCACCACAAACGGGAGGTACTGCTGGTGCTCTGGTTTCTATGGGGATGTGCAGATATGCCTCCGTGAAACGAGACACATCAAAAACTCCCCCCTTCTTAAAGCGACTATAACAGATCGCAATATCTCCATGTGAAAATGTGGAACCTGCAGACAACAGTTCACTCGCTTGAGATCTAGGATCGGGCGAAAGGAACTACTGTCCTTCTTGGGCACCATGAAGTAAATGGAGTACCGACCGCAGCCATATTGGTCTCGGGAGAAGGGACCACTGCTCCGAGCTGCAGCAACTGTGTCAAGGTGTCTCGTACTGTTACCGCTTTGCTTCGTGCTTTGCAGGAGGATTAAAAGAAGGAGTTGCCCACTGGACGAGCCAACTTGAGGGCATACCCCTCACAGATGACCTTTAGGACCCACTGGTTGGACTTTATCTGGACCCAGGCAGGGTAAACCCTCCGCAGCCGACCCCCCAAGACTGTACCACTACCCAGGCCCCCCTTGCTTCAATGGGGTTTAAGCCCTGAGGACGAGGCGGTGGCAAACCCTCTGCCCGCCCCTTGGAGGCCTTGGAACCCCTGCCTTCTGGCAAAATAAAACAACTTTCCCTTCTGGAAGGCGGAAAGGTGTGATGAACGAAAACGCCTGAAGTCTCGAGGCTGGCCTCGATATGCAGGCGAACTGCAGTTCTGCTTCTGCTTCTCCTCAGGTGAATCTAAAGGGGGACGCCTACCTAAGTCCTTGACCAACTTGTCTAGTTCCTCACCGAAAGGGGAGCTTGCTAAGGCGGGACTTAGAGGAACTATCCACTGCCCAGTTTTGTAGCCAAAGGTAGCAGCGAATCGCCACCACTGTTGCCATGCTCTTTGAGAGCCCTGTAATGAGATCATAGTGGATATCAGTGAGGTAGGCCGCTCCCGATTCCAACTTGGTTGCCTCCGCCGCCTGGTCTGCCGTCGGTTCCCCCAGCTGTTGAACTCATTGTGACCAGCGCGGGCAGTCCCTAGCGACCCAAGCCCTGTAAATGAAAGCCTGCAATGACAGGGCATTAACATCAAAGGCCTGCTTCAACAGGGTATCCAACTTCTTATCCTGGCCATCCTTTAGTGCCGTGCTACCCTCAACTGGGATCGTCTTCTTCTTTGTGGCTGCAGCAACAGCCATGTCCACTGTAAGGGACCGAAACAGCTCATGATCCTGATCCAGCAGGGGATAGAGGAGTGTCACAGTCCTCACACCCTTGAGACCCACCTCCAGCAGGACACATTCATCCTGGATCATTTGCCCGACCACCCTATGCATCGGGAAGACCTTCTGCGTCTTCCATACCGCTTGGAGTAGAGGATCCTACAGCGACTTGTTCTCCAGCGACTCATCCTCAATGGTAGGCTAGTGGGAATATTAAGGGCTTTGAGGGATACCACGATGAGGGCAGGCAATTCTTCTTGGTGAAACACCCAGACAATCCGAGCCTGGTCCTCCCGTTCCGGGATCTCACCCTCTTCGAGCTCTTCGCCCTCTAAGTCCGGCTCCGTGTCCAGGTCCTTTGCCTCCAGCCCCTCAGACAAGGGGGATTGCCCTTGCCACTCTTCTTTCAAGGGCTTGGCCCTCTTTGAAGGTACTGCTCCTGGCTCACTCTCCTTCACAACTGCTGTCCGTTTGGTACCGTGCTACGACTCTGAGGAACCAGCTGGCACAAGCAGAAGGCCTGATGTAGCAACAGGACAAACTCTGATGAGAACACCCCAGGACCCCCCCTTTCCCCAGGCTCTGAGATGTGGAGGGTCTGGGGATGGCCACGGAGCAGGAAGCCGCTTCCAGAGGTGGAGACGGAGACTCCTCCGCATCCTGAGCCTCCCAAGATAGAGACAGGGCTAGCTCTTGTCGTGTTTTGTCCTGCAATGCCTGTTCCATCTGACACCATTCCCCACCGGGTTCCGCACACAAGGCACTGCGGACAGGCCGGCATGGGTGCAACGTCCGCTCTCAACTGGCCCCTCACTACCTGTCAGCACAGGGAGAGCCCCTTGAACAGTAAATTGGTAAAGAAATAAAATAAAGTAAAAGGAATCTCTGTCCCAAAGCAGGGCCCTTTTCTTCCTTTTATTTCTTTTTTTTTTTTTTTTAGACCATAGAAAAAGTCAAAAAAATCTTTAACAGAGAGAGAGAGAGAGAGCTGGGGGAATTTGGCGGGAAATTGAGAAAAGAGGGAGAGAGAGAAAAAAAAATGTGCCATTTACTGTTCCCGCACAGCTGGACAAGGGACGACCAAGTGGCATGAGGCCTCACCTAGCAGGCCAGGCCGCAGGCAAAACACCCGTGCTGCAACTTCCAGCCTTACTAAAATGCCCCAGACTGTGAATGCGCCCTCCCCCGATAGCACCTGTTTACCACACTTGTGTTGTGCTGGCTCTGCGAGTGCCGCCTCTGCCTATCACAACCTGCCGGATTCTCCCCTGCACTCCTCACGCTCAGCCCGCACGGCAGCAAGGGGGCCCCCGGGAACACGCTCTCCTACTCTGTGCTGCGTCTAAGTGGCGGCTTCTCATCCGATAGTGGGTTCGGGAGTGCCAGAGTCCCGGGATGCATTCAAGGCCTCCAAACACCCAATCGGACCTCTAGGGAGGGGGGGGGGGGAATCCTCCCCAGTAGTCCTCTTCCTTAGAATAATGTCTCTCCTCTTTAAAAGTTTTCTTTTTTTTTTTGGTAAGACAAAAACTTTAAGTAACCAAATAAAAACAAATCAAAATAAGATAGTCCAGCTAATCTAAGTAAGCTCCTTATTTGCTCCTTCAGCGAGTCCAGCACACTGGCTCACTACCTCCTCCAGTTGCTTGGAGACTGAGCATACTGGGGGCTGGAGGGCAGTGCCAGCTACATTAGTACTAGTGTCATCAAAAGATGACATGCTGAGTCTCCAAGCTGCTGGAAGAGGTACACTACCCAGAGGTGCGGGACTGGACTGGAGAAACAATAAGGAACTTGCCCCAACTTCTGTGTGCATGTGTTTGGTTTGCTGTCCCAGTTTAACACTGCCATTTGTGCCACATTTTAATGCGTTTTTAATATGTATATGCAACCCTCTCTGCATGCCGGCACTGAAGAAGGGTGCTATTGGTATGATGCAGAGGCTTACTGTTGATAGCGTGCAACTTCAGCACCGTCTTTCTGCATCGGCCTGCATGACAGCTCTCAGGACTTCTACATCTACAGTGTAGTCCCTCCAGACCTGCATGCCCATGTTGATGCAAGGGGTGCAATGAAGGCAGGGGCACCACCCTGCCATCATCCTCTGGAAAGAAATTCTAACTCTGCCTATGAGGATTTCTGCACTCTAATCAAGTGATTTTGCCAGTCCTCTGGGACTTGCCATCTTTTGCAGGTGTGGTCTGAGTTGATCATCTCCTTGACTCCTCCCGATATCAATGCTTTAAAAAGGACACATCAATAGACCAAAGAGCAAAATTCAGAAGAAACTAGGCACCTACCAACATCTCAAATGTGACCAACAACTGACTTGAGAGTGACAGCCCTTGCCCTAGCCTATATTTCCCAACTTCCTTATCACTGGATGGAAGAGAGAAAGCCCGATTCCATCAGAAATGCAACACTACCCTTAGAAGGGGTGGAGCACTAAGTACAATGATATCTTTTTCTTTAAAAATACCCAAGGAAACTGACCTCTGCAACAAGATTTAAAGAAAGTAACTACTCTGTGGGGCTTAAAAAGAAGCCAAGCCCTCAGGACTAAACTTAGGCCCCAAACAGAGGTCCTGTATGCTCAACTCCTGGGAGAAGTGTATCCCATTGGAAGAGTAGTAAGGGAGCTTCCGTGACTGTCCTAGAGCCAGTCCCTGCCCTCAGAATGTCAAGAGTTTGCCTTCACTCCAATATCTTTTGGAGGAAGAAGACTGAATAAATGAATCCTTCAAGGAAAACAGTGACTCTACAAAATCTGAACTCACATTGGTTTCAAACTCTAACACGAGCCCTCTACAAGGTTCTCTTTCACCTCACCAAAGGTTGTATCAGCTAACACTAACTATCTTTGCTATATTGCCCGATTCTCTCAATAGCCAGACTATAAAAGAAAATGGAAGGTATCCTCCATGAAGGAATCAGCTGATTTGGGAAAACATGGGGCACCACTCCTGACTCGCCCCTTCAGAGATCGGACCAAGGAATGTCCAGGCTCCCAGTAGGAACATATATGCAGAAGACTGGATGCCAGTCCTGCTCTACAAAGATATCCAGCCCCCTGGCTCCTGCTTCTCTCTTTTGGCTGAAAAACCTGCTTGTACTGGAGATTCATTAAGCAGAGTCTACTCACAGAGGTGCCCCACCTGACCACAGGTAGAACCACAGCTGCTTCTTCCAGTCCTTACATTTCAGAGTCCAAAAAGGGATTAGTTCAGAAAATTCATCTGTATGTCATGTGTCAGTCACGTGTGTCACTGCCAGGTCCTGCAGAGGAACTCCATCCCAGGCCAAATCTGACACACTTACCAGGGCACTTAAGAGCTTTTAATTTCCCTTCAATTTGTTTCTATCAGCAAATAGCGTCATCTTGCCTGCTGCCACCTGGATTGACTTCTCCTAAGCTAGAAGTCAGGATTTATGGAGTGCTAGATAGCTGCCTCATAAGAACATAAGATATGCCATACTGGGTCAGACCAAGGTCCATCAAGCCCAGTATTCTGTTTCCAACAGTGGCCAATCTAGGTCATATGTACCTAGCAGTTTCCCCAAGGGACACAGGCTCCACAATGCTTGTATTGGTTCAAGCATTGATATCCTGGGTCCCTTCTTAATAATGGTTTATGGACCTTTCCTCCAGGAACTTGTCCAAACCTTTTTTAAACCCAGCTACACTAACAGCCTTTACTACATCCTCCGGTAACAAATTCCAGAGTTTGATTACACGTTGAGTGAAAAAATATTTTCTTTTATTAGTCTTAAATAGTTTACCCTGTAGCTTCATTGCATGTCCCCTAGTCTTTCTATATTCTGATAAGGTAAACAATCGATCTACGTTTACGCGTTCCACTCCGTTCATTATTTTATAGACTTCTATCATATCTCCCCTCAGCCGTCTCTTTTCCAGGTTAAAGAGCCCTAACCTTTTTAGCCTTTCTTCATAGGAGTATCCTTCCATCCCCTTTACCATTTTGGTGGCTCTTCTCTGAATCTTTTCTAAAATCGCTATATCCTTTTTAAGATACGGCGACCAGAATTGCACACAATATTCAAGGTGCGGTCTTCACCATGGAATGATATAGAGGCATTATAATATCTTTTGTTTTATTTTCCGTTCCTTTCCTTATCATACCTAGCATTCTATTTGCTCTCTTGGCCGCCGCTGCACACTGGGCCGAGGGTTTTAACATGGTATCCACAATGATGCCTAAATCTTTTTCCTGGGTGGTGGTTCCTAATGTGGAACCTTGCATCGTGTAACCATAGTTTGAGTTGTTCTTCCCTAGGTGCATAACCTTGCACTTGTCCACATTAAATTTCATCTGCCATTTTGATGCCCAGTCTTCCAATTTATCAAGATCCTCTTGCAATTTTCCACAATCCTCTTGGGTTTTAACAACTTTAAATAGTTTTGTGTCATCTGCAAATTTGATAACCTCACTCGTTATTCCACTTTCCAGGTCATTTATGACTATGTCAAAAAGCAGCGGACCTAGCACAGATCCCTGGGGTACACCACTATTCTCCTTTCTCCATTGGGAAAATTGGCCATTTAGCCCTACCCTCTGCTTTCTATCTTTTAACCAGTTCCTGATCCAATAGTACACTGCCTCCTATCCCATGACTCTTTAGTTTTGCCAAAAGTCTCTCATGAGGTACCTTGTCAAAGGCTTTCTGAAAGTCCAGATACACAATATCAACCGACTCACCTTTGTACACCTGATTATTCACTCCTTCAAAAAAACATAACAGATTAGTAAGACAAGATCTTCCTTGTCTAAAGCCATGTTGGCTGTCTCCCATTAGGTCATGACTATCTACATGCTGAGTAATTTTATTCTTTATGATGGTTTCTACCATTTTTCCCGGTACTGATGTCAGGCTCACCGGTCTGTAGTTTCCCGGATCACCCCTGGAACCCTTTTTAAAAATTGGTGTTACATTGGCGATCCTCAAATCTTCAGGTATTAGAGATGATTTTAATGATAGTTCACAGATTACTAATAGCAGGTCTGCAATCTCGTATTTCAGTTCTTTCAACACCCTTGGATGTATACCATCCGGCCCAGGTGATTTGCTACTCTTCAGCTTATCTAATAGTTGTAATACATCTTCCCGATGTATCGATATTTCCTTCAATTCTTCCGCACCTTTAAATACCACTTCAGTCATGGGTAACATCCCTACATCTTCCTCAGTAAAGACTGAAGCAAAGAATTCATTCAGTCTCTCCGTTATCACCTTGTCGCCTCTTAGTGCTCCTTTAACCCCTTTATCATCTAATGGACCAACTGACTCTCTCACAGGTTTTTTACTACAAATGTACTTGAAAAGGTCTTTACTTCGCGTTTTTGCTTCCGCAGCAAGCTTCTTCTCAAATTCTCCCTTTGCCTGCCTTATCAATGCCTTGCATTTGACTTGCTAGTGCTTGTGCTGTTTCCAGGTTTCATCGTTTGGCTCTTTTTTCCATTTCCTGAAAGATGCTTTTTTGGCAACAGCCGCCTCTCTGACCTCACCTTTAAACCATGCTGGCAGTTTTTTGGACTTCCTTCCACTTTTCTTAAAGTGTGGAATACTGCTGGTCTGGGCTTCCAAGATAGTATTTTTCAACAACAGCCAAGCCTGATGTACGTCTTTAACCTTTGCAACTGCTCCTTTTAGTTTTTTCTTAACTGTTTTCCTCATTTTATCATAGTCTCCCTTTCGAAAGTTAAAAGGTAGTACTGCGGATTTCCTTACTATCCCTCCTCCACTAATTAAATCAAAGGCAATCATGCTATGATCACTATTGCCAAGTGGCCCCAACAACCTTACCTCTTGCACTAGATCTGGTGTTCCACTAAGGATTAGGTCTAATATGGCTTCCCCTCTGGTTGGCTCATGAACCAGCTGCTCCAAGAAGCAGTCATTTATTTCATCTAGGAACTTTATCTCCCTAGCATATCCTGACGTGACACTGACCCAGTCGATACCGGGGTAGTTGAAATCACCCATTATTATTACTGTGCTGTAACTTTTGTTAGCTTCCTTGATTTCATCATCCATTTGGTCATTCTGGCCAGGCGCTCGATAGTACACCCCCACTGCCATTGTCTTCCCCCTTTTACATGGAATTTCAATCCATATAGATTCTACAGCAGATTTTGTTTCCTGCAAAAAACTTTAATCCTTTCTGACTCAATGCCCTCTCTAACATAGAGAGCAACCCCTCCACCAATTTGATCAGCTCTATCATTACGATATAGTTTGTACCCAGGTATCACAGTGTCCCACTGGTTGTCCTCCTTCCACCATGTCTCTGATATTCCAATCATATCTAACCTTTCATTTAGTACTATATATTCTAACTCTCCCATCTTATTTTTTAGACTTCTAGCATTTGCATACAAGCATTTTAGAGAATGTATTTTATTCATATTAATTTGGCTATTGTTAGACATGGGTAATTTGGGATCTTTATGCTCTGTCTGCTCCATACTTGAAGGCATTTGGGCTACTTTACTCTTTTGTGGAACCTCTCTGCTTTTGGTAGTATCCTTCAAAGATACATTCTTCCGAACCATCCGCTCTTGGGCGACTGTCGGCTTTCCCCTAATATCTAGTTTAAAAGCTGCTCTATCTCCTTTTTAAAGGTTAATTTATGTATTTTATTTATTTATTTATAGCTCTTTTATACCGCACTCTCTCATCAGCGCGGTTTACATTAAAACAGGAATACTCATTGCAAGCAACAGGCTGTGGTGAGTTTACATATAACAGGAGAGTTCAACTGGGATTATAACTTTGGGAAACTTTGTACATATTTGTAAAAAACCTATATACAAAGGATAGATTTTCTTATTAACATCTTGAGTAAATAGGGTAATTATAATTTTACTTTGAGTGTTAGGGGGTTGGTGATGCGTTTTGGAAATGGAGAATGAAGAGGTGGTGCTTTATGGCTTTTCGGAATTGTTTGAGGTCAGTAATTGCTCTAATGTTGGGAGGTAGGTTGTTCCAACATCTGGGTGCGTAGTATGTGAAAGCCCTGTCTGTTGTTGAACGTTTGCATTTTGTGGCCTCAGGTGGTGTAACTAGGGTATTTGTCATTGCTGACCTCCTGGATCTGATGTTGGGAGAGTGATGGAGGAGTTTTGAGATTGATGAGGGGGCTATAGTATTTATCGCTTTAAAGGTCATGAGAAGGGCTTTATATGTTATTCTGCAGTCTATGGGGAGCCAGTGAAGCTCCTTTAGGATGGGTGTTATATGATCGCTCTTTGAAGCACCGTATAGGACACGGGCTGCGGCGTTCATAGCCAGTTGTAATGTATTTAGGGTGTTTTTTGGGAGACCATGGAGTATTATGTTCGCATAGTCGAAGTGGGGTGTGACTATGGTTTGGAATATAGTTCTGAAGCTGTCTGGGTCAAGCAAATTTTTCAGGTGGCGCAAGGTCCTTATTTTGAAATAAATGGTTTTCACCGTGCGATTGATATGTTCTTTGAAGTCCAGTCGATGGTCCAGTATTACTCCGAGGTATTTTATGGAGGGCTTGATTGGGAGGTCTGCGTCTCGTACTTTTAGGGTCTCAGGTGGTGAGAATTCTCTGTTTTTCGTGACGATCAGTACTTCAGTTTTTTGTAATTTATTCGCATATTCTGGGATAGGAGCCAGTCTGCTATTGCATTAAAGCAATCTACTAGTGTTGTGTAATCTGGGAGCTTGACATTGAATGGTGTGAATATTAGTACATCGTCTGCATAGATCAGTGAGGATATGCCAAAGGAGCGAGTGATCTCGCATAGAGGCTGCATGTAAATGTTAAATAGTAGCGCTGACAGCGATGAGCCCTGGGGTACTCCTTGTTTTAACTGGAACGGTTCTGAGGTACCAGCAACGGTCCTGACGTGTTGCAAGCGATCTTCCAGGTATGATTTGCACCATTCCCATGCCAGCCCGTGGATTCCCTTTTCATATAGACGTGTTAGTAGTATTTCATGGTCCACAGAGTCAAATGCTGCAGATATGTCGAGGAATATTAGTGCAAAGCCCTTTTTGATGTTGTCCAACCCGCTGATGAGTGTGTTGGTTAATGTAGTCAGCAGTGTCTCTACTCCGTGGGCTTCCCTGAATCCGTGCTGACAGGGGTCAAGCGGTGAGGTGGTGTCTATGTGTTGTTGGATCTGATTGTTGGTTACTTTCTCAATTATTTTGGATAGTAGCGGTATACTAGATATCGGGCGGTATGAATCTTCTCTTGTTGGGTCTAGATGATTGTTCTTTAGTAGCGGTCTTATGGAGGTCTGCTTTAGGGCCGATGGGAAGATGCCTGTTGAGAAGGACATCTTTATTATTTCTGCTATGACTGGGCTAAAGTCGGATCGCATAGCTCTTATCCAGTGTGCTGGGCAAGGGTCGTTAGGTGCTGTGGTGGTATTCATTTTGATGATGATGTCTTCAATGCATTTTGCTGAAGGCGAAGAGAGTTGAAGGAGTGGGAGATTTCGAGCTTGTTGCTGGGGGACTTGGGGATGAAGAAATTGTTGTTCTGATAGCTTTAGATTGTATAAAGTTGGCATACTTCTGAGGGTGTATGGGTTCCTGTTGAGGTGGTGACGGTTCTGTAGTTAGTGATTTTACTAGATTGAAGAGCTCCCGAGGTTTGTTTAGCGAGCGCGGTTGAGGAGTTCAGAGTGGTAGGTTTTTCTTGTGGCCCATATTGCTTCACGATGGTCTCGCAGGTGGGTTAAGTATGTTTTTTGATCTGTTGGGTTATGAGATTTGCACCACTTTCTTTCAAGCTTCCTCAAGATAGTAAGAGACTTCCTTAGTTCTTGGGAGAACCATGGTGCAGATGGTCTTTTCACTATATTATTATTCGTTGTTGGGTTTTTGCGGGCTGGCGGTAGTATGGCGTATTGGTTGATGGTTTCATTCCATGTGGCGACCATGTCATTTATGTTGGAGGAAGGTTGATTGAGTTTTGGAAGTATGTGTTTCTTGATTTCTTCTTCGTTGAGGGGTTTGAAGCGAGTGAAGTTTGTTGGTGAACTTTTTGTTGTATCGGTGAATGGGTCTTGATGTGCTGGAATTGTGAATATTATAAGGCTGTGGTCTGACCATGGGACCGGAGTGATGGATAGGTCGAAACTATCATTCGTGGATGCGTAGGTGGGTGGAGCGAAGACAAGGTCGAGCATATTGCCATGTTGATGAGTGGGTTGGTTTATGAGTTGGTTGTAGTTGAGGTTTTTCATTGCGTCTAAGAATGAGTTAGAAAGGGTGGTTTGTATGGACGTGAGATTGAAGTCACCCATCAGCCAGTTAGGTTTCTCTGGGTGTATGTTAATGCCAGCAGCCTGGTTCCATCCCGGTTAAGGTGAAGCCCATCCCTTCGGAAGAGCCCCTCCTTTCCCCAGAATGTTCCCCAGTTCCTAACAAATCCAAAACCCTCATCTCTGCACCATTGTCTTATCCACGCATTGAGACTCCGGAGCTCTGCCTGCCTTTTGGGTCCTGCGCGTGGAACAGGAAGCATTTCGGAGAATGCTACCCTGGAAGTTCTGGATTTCAACTTCCTACCTAAAAGCCTAAATTTAGCCTCCAGAACCTCCCTACCACATTTTCCTATGTCATTGGTACCAACAGGACCTTAGTTTAGACCAGGACCAGAGTCACTGCTTCAGTTGTCCTGGACCACAACTCTTCTCCCAGTTTATTAAGCTCATCTCTATGGTACAAAATATCTATAAGGATCCCTGCCAGAAACAACTGTTAAAGGTCACCTGCTCAGACTCCTTCCAGCATCCTTAAAGAGATGAAGCCTTACGACACTGGACTAATGAATGTTACCCTGAAAGGAGTCTGAATGGGGAAAGAGATATGCGGGTCTGAGCCTAAAGCACTATATACAGGCTCACTGTCTGAAGCCTAGGACCTGCAGAAGTACTATTCTCAGGGTAGACATGGAATTAGATGTGGACATTGGGCATAAGGTTTTGAACCCCTGGACTTCAAGGCCATAAGACCATGTTCTTCTTTATTTTACTTATTTAACATTTTTTCTATACCACCTTTCTATAATTCAGAATGATTTACATATAACAAGGACTTGGGCAGGGAATGGCAATATGCTCTGTTTTACATTGCAACATAACATTAATTCTTAATACAGAAAGAACATTCTGGGAAGGCGTAAGTTGGAGTGCCACTATTTACATTTTAGCTAAGTAGTGTGTTAGCTGGGGGGCATGTTCGTGAGGTTGGTAGTTCTGAGCTGTTGCTTTGTTTTGTGTCGCAGGTTGTTGGTGGGCCGTAGAAGGAAGAAGCAGAAAGGCTCCCCTATACTTCAGAGAGTAGGAAGGACTAAATTGTTTTTCAAGATAATCATCAGCATAAAAAGAGTCCACACTTCCTGTGCTCCCTTGGCCCAACTAGCCAGACATCCAAATGTATTAACCACTGAATGATAGCTGAGCAGAGCCATGAGATTAGCACATAGGGAAATCCTGAAGCTGTCAATGAGGGAGCCAGGATACTGAACCTAAGAAATATCTGGTGCTAACCCTAGGAGATAATGTCCCTATGTATCTGTGCAGAGAACTACCTGAGAAGAGGTCTGCTGTTCTGCATGGAGACACCAAGAACGGGTAACTCACAGGAGAGACTGAGCCTCAAAACCCTGTAGCTAATTGTACCAGCCTAACATTGCCCCGAAGCCTATTCTAATGGGCAAAGGGAAGTCCACCTGAGTAGTGTCCAACCATTGAATGAGAAGACTCCAAGTGTTTTCATGCAAGATCACAGCAGTTTGCAATAAGGAGGGGTCCTCCCAGTGAAACCCACTGTCCAGGACTACTTTCCTGAGAAAAGGAGGGAGCTTCTTTAGAGTCCCAGAGGCCTGGAGAAGGGCACATGTGGTCCCTTTACACAAAAGTGGAAGTAAGGATGAAGTTGTGAACTACAGGCTGGTTGTTTGACCTCTGTGGTGAGTAAAGTAACGGAAACGCTGCTAAAACAGAGGATATGGAGGTTTTTGGAGTCCAATGGGTTACAGGATCTAAGGCAGCATGGTTTTACTAGAGGCAGACAAAAAACACTGAGGCCCTACAAATTTATACCAAACACACAAGCCTCAATATTGTAATTAAATACTATTCAATACAAATACCCAGGGGCGGCTCAAGGCAATCTGCTGCCTGAGGCGAAGTATGAAAAGGCCTCCCCCCCACCTTAGAGGGGGGCGGGCTTTTTCAGAAATCCAATCAGAGACTGAACCAAACCAAAAAGCAGATTTGATTATATGGAGGAAATGCAAGATGTTTGCACACAGGGCCATATCAAGCTGCAATCGCACCCTGTGAGACTTCCAGCTCAGGCGCACGCCCCCCCCCCCTCTCCCCTCATACCTCCGTCCAGTGCTGCCTGCTCTTTCCCTGCTGCTGCTGCCCTCTGTTTTTTTCACGGAGGCGCCAGCATCAGGGAAAGAGCAGGCAGCACTGGATGGAGGTATGGGGAGAGGAGAAGGGGGGCATGCGCCCGATCTGAAAGGCACTGGCACTTTAAGCAGATCTGTCCCTCCTTGACATCGAGTCAGGAGGAGGGAGGAACCAGACCTGCTTAAAGAGCTGCAAAAAGGCGGGGAGCGCATTTCGGCTGCCTGCTATTGTCCTGCCAGCGGCGGCAGGGCGACAGCAGAAGCCAAAATATGCCTCCCAAGCCTTTCCACCCTGTGCGGCTGCACCGCTTGCACAGGGCTAGATACGGTCCCATTTGCACACCAAGGAACTAAGAGACAGCAAGAACAGCACAGTTTATAAAACTAAATTATAACTCATTTTTATTTTGTTGTTATAAACTGCGTTATGGTTCTTGCTTTTTATTTTTCAACATATATTTTGCATCCACAGTAGGTGCAGAGCAGAACCAGGACATTCACCCAAGAAAATATTAATTACACTTACCTGGTAATTGTAGTTCCTTTAGTGACGACAGTGCAGTCCTCTACGTCTGGGTAGTCAACCTCGTCCTGCAGCTAGGAGACTGGCATGTCCAAATTCGTGACATCACTGGTATATCCTGGCACCATCAGCCCTCCTACTTCCAGTGTGAACTACTAACAAAGCAGACTCAAAGGAGCAAGAAATAAGTAGCAATGTAACCACGTCAACTGAACAATGTGTTTTCCCCTGTCTGTTTCCTTTTCTTTTTTTTTTTTTTTTTACAACTAGGTACAGAAGTGGGAATGGATTCTGTTATGTACTGCACTTTTAAATGCCATAGAAAAGCTATGACCCAGGTTCTGCTTCCTATCCCTGCGCCCCGAGCAGCGGAAGCAATAGGACAACTTAGAAAGCAATAGACAGGAAAAGATCGGAGCCGGCTCACCTGTAAGACTCTTTGACCCGTACTCCACGCCAGAAACCTGGAAAGATCATGAGTAGGGCGGGATGGAGGACTGCACTGTCGTCACTAAAGGAACTACAATTACCAGGTAAGTGTAATTAATATTTCCTTAGCGTTCCTCCAGTGCAGTCCTCTACGTCTGGGATGTACCAGAGCAGTACTTAACGGGTGGGATCTTTCCGGCCGGCCGACAAAACTGCCGATCCGAAACGGGTATCCGCTGCCGCCGCCACATCCAGGCGGTAATGCTTACTGAAGGTATGCAAGGACGACCAAGTAGCCGCCCTGCAAATATCTCCTGGCGGAACTAACCGATGCTCCGCCCACGAACAAGCCTGCGCCCTAGTGGAATGAGCACGCAAGCCCGAAGGCGCCGAGCGGCCCTGAAGCAGATAAGCCGAAGCAATCGCCTCCTTAATCCATCGGGCAATGGAAGCTTTAGCAGCGGCTTCCCCCTTACGTACGCCCCCAAAAAGGACAAAATAAACGATCCGACTTACGAAAGGATTCGGTAACCCTCAAATAGTGCCGCAATACCCGCTGCACATCCAAGCGGCGCAAGTCGCGATCGGAACCGCCGAGAACGGGGAGTGAAACCACCTGATTCATGAGAAAGGGCGAAACCACTTTAGGGAGAAAAGAAGGAACGGTCCGCAACACCACCTTGTCGTCCGAGAAGGACAGAAACGGTTCCCGACAGGACAAGGCCTGCAACTCAGAGATACGTCTGGCCGAGCAGATCGCCACCAAGAACACCACCTTCAAAGTTAAATCCTTCAGGGAGGCGTGTTTCAACGGCTCAAAGGGAGACCGGGACAAAGCTCCGAGGACGAGATTAAGATCCCAAGGCGGAACACAAGACCTAAGGGAAGGGCGCAGCTTAGAAACTGCTGACAAGAACCACCGAATGTCCGGGTGAGAACCCAACGAAAGGCCTTTGACCTTGCCCCGATAACAGGCTAGCGCCGCCAGCTGAACCCGCAATGAGCTGGCCGCCAGACCTTTGCTAAAACCATCCTGTAAAAAATCTAGAATTATGGGCACGGCCATGGTGGCCGCTCGTATCCAATGCCGAGAACACCAATCCTCAAACACGCGCCAGACGCGGACATAGGCAAGGGAGGTAGAACGCTTTCGAGACGCAAGCAGCGTGGAAATCACCGCTGCCGAGTAACCCCGCTTATGCAAACGCGCCCGCTCAATGGCCAAACCGTAAGCGAGAACCGAACCACCTGCGGCATAAGGAGAGGACCCTGAATCAGGAGATCCGAACGAGCCGGGAGACGCCAAGGACGACCGTCGAGGAGACGAATCAAGTCCGCATACCATGGACGTCGGGGCCAATCGGGAGCTACGAGAAGAACTCTCCCCGGATGTCGCCCTATCTTCTGCACGACTCGACCTATGAGCGCCCACGGGGGAAACACATACAGAAGACCTTCCCCCGGTCAAGCCTGCAGCAGCGCATCTATTCCCTCTGACATTCTTTCCCGTCTTCTGCTGTAAAAACGAAGAACCTTTGCGGAAAGAAAGGTCGCCATCAGATCCATCACCGGTGTCCCCCAGTGCTGCACTACCTGAGCGAACACGTCGGGATGCAGCTGCCACTCTCCGGCATCCACTCGCACTCGGCTGAGATAATCGGCTGTCACGTTGTCCTTTCCGGCAATGTGAGCTGCCGAAATCGCCAGCAATCGCGTCTCCACCCACGCGAACAGCTGATCCGCTTCCTCTTCCATGGGGGCGCTGCCCGTGCCGCCCTGCCGATTGATGTAGGCGACGGTCGCCGAGTTGTCGGAAAGAACTCGCACCGCGCGACCCAGAACTAAGGACTGGAAAGCCTGAAGAGCGAGGAACACGGCCCGGAGCTCCAGACGATTGATTGACCATGAGGTTTCTGGAGGAGACCAGCGACCCTGTGCAAAGGCCCCCTGGCAATGAGCTCCCCAGCCCCCCAGACTGGCATCCGTCAAAAGAGGTATCCAATCGGGTTGTTCCAGCGGCATCCCGACCGCTAAGGATTGCGGAAGAATCCACCACTGGAGAGACTTGCGAACCGACAGAGGGCAAGGCAAACGTTTGCTGAGAGGATCCACCTGATGCGACCAGCGCCGGAGTAGAGACCGTTGTAACGGGCGCATGTGCACCTTTGCCCATGGCACCGCTTCCAGGGTCGCCGCCATGGTACCTAAGACCCTCAGATAGTCCCAAGCCGGAGGGGCCGGAGTGGACCTGAACTTCCGAACGAGAGCTCGCAAGGAGGTGGCCCGCCTGGCAGGGAGAAACACGTGACCCGAGCACGTATTGAAGCGCACGCCCAGGTACTCCAGGTTCTGAGAGGGTTCCAGATGACTCTTTCCGAAATTGATCACCCAACCCAGACTCTGCAGAAAAGATACCACTTTGCTCGTGACCTGAATACTTTCCTCCTTGGACTTGGCCCGAATCAACAAGTCGTCCAGATATGGATGAACCAAAATCCTTTCGCGCCTCAACACTGCCGCCACGACCACCATAATCTTTGTAAAGGTCCGAGGCGCGGTCGCGAGACCGAAGGGAAGAGCCTGGAACTGGTAATGTCCTCACGGCAGCGCAAAGCGCAGGAACTTCTGGTGAGCCTGTAGAATGGGCACATGCAAGTACGCCTCGGTTAGATCTAGAGACGTCAAAAACTCCCCTTGGCGGACCGCGACGATCACCGACCGCAAGGTCTCCATGCGGAAATGCGGCACTCTCAGACAACGGTTGAGCGCCTTTAGATTCAAAATAGGGCGAAAAGTCCCCTCCTTTTTGGGAACCACGAAATAGATGGAATATCGACCCATACCGTAGTCGCTTTTGGGAACCTCGGTCACTGCCCCCAACTGCAACAATCGGTGCAGGGTGGAGGCTACTGCCGCCGCCTTGACCGCTCCCCGGCACGGCGACCGCACGAAGGAATCCTGAACGGAACAGGCAACTCCCGGAGGCGGCCACCCACCGAAATATCCACCGCCGGGACCCGCCGTATCTCATTGCGGTTTCCTAGCCACGGAGGAGGAGGCCGCGGAGAAGCCTCGGCCGCCGCCTCGGTAGCCTCGAAACCCTTGTGGACGGGACTGGAAGCGGCCCCTTTGAAATCCTCCATAGCGGGAGGACCGAAACTGCCGAGAATCCCGAGGCTGTCCCCGAGGGAACGGAGTCGAACGAAGCGGCTTAGGCTTATCCTCGGGAAGCCGACCGGCCTTGGACTCCCCGAGATCCTTAACAAGCTTATCCAAATCATCCCCAAAGAGTAAGCCGCCCTTAAAGGGAAGCTTGCTAAGACGGGATTTAGAGGGACCATCCGCCGCCCAGTTCCGGAGCCACACAGAACGCCTGGCCGCCACTACCGAAGCCGTACTGTTGGCCAAGGCCCGAATCAAGTCATAATGCAGATCTGCCAGATACGCTGCTCCGGATTCCAAACGATCCAGCTCCTTGACATCCGCCTCCTCCAACCGCGGGGAAAGGCGGAGACGCTGAGCCCAGCGCAAGCACGCCCGGGCCACCCAAGCGCCACACAGCGACGCCTGCAAGGAGATGGAATCAGCGTCAAACGTCTGCCGCAGCAGATTATCCACCTTCCGATCTTGGGCATCTTTCAATGCTGCACCACCCTCTACAGGGATGATAGTCTTCTTAGTAACCGCCGAGACCACCGCGTCTACCCGCGGAGCTCGAAAACGCTCCTTATCCTTATCCGTTAAGGGATAAAATCTACTGAGAGTACGAACCCCCCTCAAGGCTGATTCCGGCCGGGTCCATTCGTCCGTAATCATCTTATCCACCACGCGATGCAAAGGAAAAACAACCTGCGACTGATGTTCCGCCTCAATAACCGGATCCTCGATCGCCACATCCGGAACTACCGGAGCCGCCATATTCAAAATTTGCAGCGACTCCGAAATGAGAGAAGGCAACTCCTCCCTGCGGAACACTCTGATGATCTTGGCTTGGTCCTCGGGCTCTGGAATTTCCCCTTCTTCCAGATCCTGAGGCTCCTCTGCAGGGTCCCAGACGTCCGCAGACTCCGGGGGCCATTCCCCCTCGGCGTCAGAGTCCGGCGCCGTCCTAGCCCGCTTTGCCACCGGCGGAGGAAGAGACGCTGCCGCGGCAGAATCTCGCTGCCCCTCCAGGTCCGGATGCCTGAAAGGTACCCTGCTGACGCAAGCAAAACGCTTGATGCAGCATTAAGACAAACTCGGGGGAAAAGGTCCCAAGAGCAGTTGAGGACCCCCCAGTCAGGGCCCCAGAGGGTCCCGCGACGCTCTCCGACCGTGGGTCGGCCACTACGGAGCGTGCTGCAACTGCCTCGTCTAATACGGGAGGCTCAGGCACCTCCGCGGGCTCAAGCACCTCCATACACTGCTCCATTAGAGCGGAGAGGGTGGCACAGCCCCGACACACTCCTAACACTGACACCGGCCCTCTGTGGGTACCACAAATTAGACAGAGGCCTCTGAGGCATTGGCCAAGCAGGAAAACCAAGGGGACCGCGCTGGAAGCACTACTGGCTCCCCCACCCCCCAGAAATGCCCTGGAAGGAAAGGGAAGAATCAGCCCTAATAGAAAAATAAAATGAAATAAAAGAAAAGATATAAAAGAAATAAACCCCAAAAAAAACCTGAAAGGAAGGGTCACTAAGTCCCCTAATGGTAAAATGAAGCACTCACCACGTGCTAGCAAAAACTCCTCATGTGCTTGGCTGCCTGCAGTGTAAAACTGCAGTCAAAATGGCCGCCGAGGCAAAAACCCAGAGGCTACAAAGGGCGCCAAACAGAACTGCTTAAGAAAGGCCTGCAAATGCCTGCCACAGGCTCTCTTCAACAAGAAAATACTTAAAAAACACTTACCCCAGCTCCAAAGGCACTCACCACGGGAAACAGCTGATTGAAACTCAACAGGAAATCCCCAGCACAGCAGGGAATCCCGGAGCTACAGGCAAGTGAAGGGCTCGGCTCCGTAATGTCTGGGAGCAGAGAACTTCAGTTCTAACAGAGACAGCCTGCTAAAAATCTCCAGACCACAACTTACAAGAAAGGGAGAGGAGAAAAAAGGAAAATAAAGGAAATGGAAAATAATCGCAAAGAAGCAGGGCTGCCACGAGGAGAGACAGGAGGCTCCCTCAGGGCTGAGCACTGACCCCTCCTCCCTGCAGAAACTCTAAAATTTAAAGTAACAGGCACCCAAAGAAAGGGAAATTCTCCAATCCCCTAAATAACTATCTAGAAATAAAATGAAATGAAACGAAGCTCCTTATTTTTTTCTCACAGTGAGCCCCCACATCCAGGGCTCCACAAGTCCTCCTGCTGCAAGGAGACTGGTCACACTGGAAGTAGGAGGGCTGATGGTGCCAGGATATACCAGTGATGTCACAAATTTGGACATGCCAGTCTCCTAGCTGCAGGACGAGGTTGACTACCCAGACGTAGAGGACTGCACTGGAGGAACGCTAAGGAACTCAATATTTAAAAAAAAAATCTGATTCTGATCATCTCACTAACAACAACAACCACTATTCTCCAGTACCAGGCATATTGTGAACTAATACAAAACCCTACAACAAAAAGCAAACCTATCATACCATACCATATCAGCACAAACTTCCAAAACTCACATAAGGAGCCCATCCAAAAAAAGCATCACTGTAAATACTACAGTGGGCCCTGGAAAATCCACACACCTATTTGAAAAGCTGAACAAGTCAAATTACTACAGTACAGTATAGATCTTTATGTAGAAACTCCATGTTAACAAAACACCTGAACTCAGTCACACACGCACAACATCGACCCTCACCAAGTACTGAATAAGTAACCACAATCTAAAGTAAAAATAATATGAAGACTAAATTTAAAGTGAAACCCCAAGAAGCCAGAGTCCACATGCAGTGCAACAACAGATAAATAAGAGATGCAGTTCCCCAATACTGTGTAAAATATAAAAATAGCACAAAGTCCAATCACTAAAATTAAATAAAATTATTTTTTACCTTTGTTGTCTGACCATTTTATTCTCTGATCATGCTGGTCCCTAGGGGCGGCCCAAGGGGGGTGCGGGGCCATGTGCGGAGACTCGGTGTGGGGCCTCATTTGCATAAGTGGCCTTATTTGCATAATGTTACCATACACTAACTTTTAGTAAACATGTCTCTTAATGAGTGTATGGATAAAGAAAGACTAAAAGATTTCTACATTAATATAATCCAGTACCAACAGCCAGGCACATTAGGAACTACTACAAATGCTGCCCATTTAGAACCCATAGCAAACCCGCTGTATCCTGACAGCATTACCAGGACTCACAAAGCACCATACCCTACCTATCAAAAGGCAACACTGCAAATATTAAACCAATACATTTCAGAGAATACTGAGGAAAGAGAACAAGTGGCAATGTCAAATAGGAATTACATAAACAGAATACCTCAGCTCAGTTACACATGCAGAACATAGACCATCACCAAACAAGGAATGACAATTTAGAAACAGGAAGGCAATAATTAAACTGGGAACCCCAAAAGCCAAACTTGGAATGTACAACAACACTGTAGAAATAAAACTATAAATTAATTTCCTCTTGTACCAAACAAAGCGCAGATGTTAATGATGCACATTTCCCAGAGCTTTCATATTCCAGTTAATAAATTCAAAATAAAGAGATATTTTTCTACCTTTTGTGCATTTTTTTCAGTTGCAATTGCTCCAGCCACTTTCTTCTGGTTTCTTCATGTTTTCTGCTAACTCTCCATCGTCTGCTGTCCATTTGTCCTTTCTTCTCTCTTCTAGTTTTTTTTTCCATTCTCTCTCTCTACATCTGCTTTAACATACTAATCTTTCTCCTTTTGCTCTTTCCTCATTCCTATTTCATCCACACAAATTTTACCCCTCCATCCTCAATCCCCACTTACTCTCCCAATACCCGGCCAATTGTAGATTTTTCATCCTTCCCACACAAAATATTTTTCCCCTCTCCATTTTACTCTCCCAGCCCCATCCCATTCTAATCCTCCCCCAACATCAGTTCCCTTCTAGTTCCAGTCTCACCCAGCATCCATTCCCTTCTAGTCCCCACATCAGCCCATTTCCAGTCCTAGCCCCCCATCAGCCCATTTCCAGTCCTAGCTCCCCCATCCATTTCCAGTCCGAGTGCCTTCATCAGCTCATTTCCAGTCCTAGCCCCCCCATCAGCCCATTTCTAGTCATTTCCTAGCCCCACCATATAGAAATTACACTTACCTGGTAATTGTCGTTCCTTGAGTGACGACAGTTTAGTCCTCTACAGCTGGGTAGTGCACCTCCTCCTGCAGCTTGGAGACTGGACCAATCAAATCTTCATCCCTCTGGATGTAGCGAGCTGGAAATCCCCATCAGCCCCAGTGAACTATTGACAAAGCAGACTCAAGAGCAACAAATAAGTAGCTAACTTTCAGTTTATTTTTTTTTTATTGGTTTAACAATCAGAATCTGGAACAGAACATAACCTGCCGTCTAACGGGAACAGGGAGGAAGACCCGCCCCAAAAGTGCTCTTCCCCCTTGCCAAGTCTGGAAAGAGATAGAAAGTAAAACTAACCTGTCACACCGCTCCATGACCATGACTACGTGCCGAGCTAGCCAGAAACCTGAGGGTGGGAAGGAGGACTAAACTGTCGTCACTCAAGGAACGACAATTACCAGGTAAGTGTAATTTCTATTTCCTTATCGTTCCTCCAGTTTAGTCCTCTACAGCTGGGATGTAACAGAGCAGTACTAACGGGAGGGACCCTGCCAGCCGGCACGCAAGACCGCTGACCCGAAACGGGCATCCCCCGCCGCCAACACATCCAAATGGTAGTGTCTACTGAACGTATGTAACGAAGACCAGGTGGCCGCCTTGCAAATCTCTACCGGCGGAACCAGACTGTGCTCAGCCCAAGACGCCGCTCGCGCCCGAGTAGAATGCGCCCTGAGGCCTATAGGAGCCGGACGCCCCTGCAACACGTATGCCGAAACAATAGCTTCCTTAATCCACCTGGAAATGGATGCCTTGGCCGCCGCTTCACCTTTCCTAGGCCCGCCGAACAACACAAACAGACGATCCGACTTGCGAAAAGCCGCGGAAACCGACAAATAACGACACAAGGCCCTTTTCACGTCCAATCGACTCAGACCGCGATCCAACGGATGCCCCGCGTCTGCTTGCAGAACTGGCAGAGAAACAGTTCGATTCACATGAAAGGGAGAAGACACCTTAGGTAAAAAGGAGGGAACCGGTCTCAGAACCACCTTTTCCTTTGAAAAACACAGAAACGGCTCTCTACACGAAAGAGTCTGCAACTCCGAAATGCGCCTCGCCGAACAGATAGCTACTAAAAAGACCACCTTAAGAGTCAAGTCTTTGACAGAACTCCGAGACAGAGGCTCGAACGGCGCCTTTCCCAACGCCCGCAAGACCAAGTTGAGATCCCAGGACGGAATGGAGATCCGACGAGCCGGACTGGTCACTGCTTTAAGGAAACGTACGACATTGCCATGAGCACCCAGAGCCACACCCTGGATCTTACCTTGATAGCAGGCCAAGGCCGCCAGTTGCACCCTCAAGGAGCTGGCGGCCTGCCCCCTGTCAAAACCATCCTGCAAAAAACTCAGAACCACTGATACGGAGGCTCTAGAAGCCCGAACCTGATGCCTGGAACACCAGTCCTCAAAGATCCGCCAGATGCGCACATAGGCAAGTGAGGTCGACCGCTTTCGTACCTGAAGCAAGGTGGCCACGACCGATCTAGAGTAGCCCTTCTCCTTTAGCCTTGCCCTTTCAATAGCCAAGCCGTAAGCGAGAATCGATCCACTTGCGGCATTAGAAGAGGTCCCTGAACCAGGAGTTCCGGTGACAACGGGAGACGTCACAGAGGATCGTCCAGCAACCTTATCAAATCGGCATACCACGGACGTCGGGGCCAATCTGGTGCCACTAGAAGCACCCTCCCCCGATGGGCTTCGATACGTTGAATCACCCCACCGATGAGGGCCCACGGAGGAAATGCGTAGAGCAGCCCCGTCGTTGGCCACGGCTGCATCAGGGCGTCGATCCCTTCCGACATGGGCTCTCTCTATACAGCCTGCTTCTTATTAGTTCCTCCAGTGAGCCCAGCACCTAGGCTCACAAGGTCCTCCTGCTGCTTGGAGACTGGACACACTGGGGCTGATGGGGATTTCCAGCTCGCTACATCCAGAGGGATGAAGATTTGATTGGTCCAGTCTCCAAGCTGCAGGAGGAGGTGCACTACCCAGCTGTAGAGGACTAAACTGGAGGAACGTTAAGGAACAGCCCATGTCAAATCCTAGCTCCCCTCCACTCAGCCCAATTCCAGTCCAAGCCCCCCCATGAGTCTACTTCCAGTACTAGCTCCTCCATGAGTCCATTTCAATTCAAGCCCCCACCACAGCCCATTTCCAATCTTAGCTCCCCCCAACAGCCCATTTCCAGTCCTATCCTAGCTGCTCCATCAGCCCATTTTCAGTCCTAGCTCCCTTCCCTCACAGCCCATTTCCATTCCAAGCCCCCTCCCCATCAGCTATTTGCAGTTCAAGCCTCCCCTTCCACTCAGCCCATTTCCAGTCCTAGCAACCCCCCAACCTATTACCAGTCCTAGCCCCCCCATCAACCCACTTCCAGTCCTAACCCCCCATCAACCCATTTTCAGTTTAAGCCCCCCCTATAACCCATTACCAGTCCTAACCCCCCATCAGCCCACTTCCAGTCCTAACCCCATCAGCCCCCCATAGCCCATTGCCAGTCCTAACCCCCCCATCAGCCCACAGCCCATTACCAGTCCTAACCACATCAGCCCACCTCAAGTCCTAACCCCTCCCCATCAGCCCATTTCCTGTCCTAGCCCCACCAAAGCCCATTATCAGTCCTAACCCCCCCATAGCCCATTATCAGTCCTAACCCCCCATCACCCCATTTCCAGACAGCCCCCATCAGCCCACAGCCTATTACCAGTCTTAACCCCCCCCATAGCTCATTACCAGTCCTAATCCCCCGAACAGCCCACCTCAAGTCAAGTCCTAACCCCCTCCATAGCCCATTACCAGTCCTACCCCCCCCTATAGGCTCATGGAAAATTTAAAAAAAAAAAAAAAAAGAAAGCTGGCTGCTGCCGCTGCCGCTACGGCAGCAGCAGAATGGAGTGTCCCACGGGGCCCCCTCTGCCCGGCTGAGCTCTCCCGGCCGGGCTGAGCCCCTCTGCGCCGGCTTTCAGATATGCAAAGGGAGAGTGTCTCCCTCGCGTCTGTTAAGCCCGCAGGGGCAGATGGGAAATTTCCCATCAGCCCCTGCTTCCCATCAGCCCCTGCAGGCTTAACAGAGATGCGAGGGAGACACTCTCCCTTCGCGTATCTGAAAGCCGGCGCAGAGGGGCTCAGCCGGGCAGAAGGGGCCCCGCGGGACACTCCATTCTGCTGCTGCGGCAGCGGCCGGCTTTTTTTTTTTTTTAATTTAAATTTTTAAAAAAGCAGAATGTTCTTTGCGTGGGGCCCCCTGAAACGCGGGGCCCTGTGCAAAAAACATTCTTGCTCAATGGACGGGCCGGCCCTGCTGGTCCCAATCTGAGGCTTCTGCTTTCCTGTCTTCTCTTAGCTCTCTTTCTGTGGTCTATGGTCCATGGTCCATCTGCCATTTCTTATCTCTTCTTTTGTTTTCTTCACTTCCTTCCATCAGCCCATTTCCAGTTCCAGTAACCCTCCCCAGTATTAGCCCCCTTTCCAGTCCTTCCCTCCCAGTACCTTCCAATGTCAACTGCCTTGCATTCCCAAGACTGCATCTGGTGTCCATTCCCTTCCATTCCCCCTCCTTCTCCACTGTCCAGCCCCTTCTAGTCCAAATACCATCCCAGATATTAGCTCACGTCCACTCTCAGTGCCACCCCCCCCATCAGCTCCCTTCCAGTCACCCTACCCTCTGTCCGTCTCCCTTCCAATGCCATTTGCATGTCAGCTCCCTTCCAGCCTCCTCCCCATTACCCAACCACCTACCACTCCCATCCCCAAGTGTCAACTCCCTTCCAGTCCCCCTTCAGTACATCCCAGGTGTCAGCTCCCTTTGTGCCCCCTCCTTCCCCTGCAGACCCTCCCATTATCCGCTCCCTTCCAGTCCCATTCTACCATCCTCCCGCATCAGCCCATTTGTAGCCCTAGCCCCTAGTTTTCTTCCAGGGCCAGCAACACTCTCCTCCCCTCCCCCATTAGCCCATTTCCAGTCCTATCTCCCTTATCATCCTACCTCCAGTCCTAACCCCCTCCATCAGCCCACTTCCAGTTCTAACCCCCCATCAGCCCATTTCCAGTCCCAACCCCCCCATCATCCCACATCCAGTCCTAGCACCCCCATAGCCCATTACCAGTCCTAACCCCCCCATCAGCCCATTTCCAGTCCTAGCCCCCCATAGCCCATTACCAGTCCTAGCCCCCCATAGCCCATTACCAGTCCTAAACACCCCCATCAGTCCACCTCAGTCCTAACCCCTCCCATCAGCCCATTTCCAGTCCTAACCCCCCCATCAGCCCATTTCCAGTCCTAACCCCCCATATCCCATTTTGTCCTTACCACTCCCCCATCATCCCATTTCCTTTCCTAGCCTCCCCATATCCCATTACCAGTCCTAAACCCCCCCATCAGCCCATTTCTAGTCCTAGCCCCCCATAGCCCATTACCAGTCCTAAACAACCCCCCATCAGCCCACCTCCAGTCCTACACCCCCCAGGAAATTAAAAAAAAAAAAAAAAAAAAAAAAAAAAAAAAAAAAAAAAGGGAACCTGGCTGCTGAAGTCGCTGCAGCAGCAGGAAGTGCCCCGCGGCCTCCCCAGCAAAGCCCTCCTGTGTCCCTCAGTTTTAAATAGAAACAAAACCGGTGCGGAGCCTTCCCGCGTCTGTGAAAGACCAACCCTGTGTAGCTTTGTCCCGCCCCCAAAGGAAGTTACATGTAACTTCCTTTGGGGGCAGAACAAAGCTGCATGGGGTCCTTCACAGAGGTGAGAAGGCTCCGCACCGGTTTCGTTTCTATTTCAAACTGCAGATCACAGCACAGCCGCGGTTCTCTAAGAGGCAGGGAGCCGCGGCTGCCAGGAAAAGGAGGGTGAGTTTGTCACTGCCGAGAAGCAGACTCGGCAGCAACTTGTAGACTTGTTTTTTTGGGATTTTTTTTTTAACTTTTGAAGGCGAAGTGAGGCGGCTGTTTTGGGGCATTTTTTGCTGCCCTCAAGACTTTGCCGCCTGAGGCAGCCGCCTCACTTCACCTCATTATAGAGCCACCCCTGCAAATACCATACTCACAGGAGATATATAAAACAGAGGAGAAAAGACCTCAGTAAACAAACTTTACCCTCTGTGCGGCAGTCATTTATTGCCTGAAGGGGAATTGCCTCCGTATACCATCATTGGTCTAAAAAACACCACCTCTTTTTACTTATCCCAACATAAACAAACGCTACAATAACCACCTGCACAATAACATCAAATACCATTCACCAGCATATCTAACACTCACAATATGCTATATACTAATTGGCAACCAGGGGACCAAACCCATTATATATATGCTGCTCCCAATATACTATTCATTCTTAATGGCGACAAAATGACCAAATCCAGAGCCAAGGTCATCGCCTCTACATTATCGGCCAACACAGAATCCCTGGGCAACTTACCACACAGAATCTCTGGGTAACTGCAGTAGCTCCACAGCACAGTCTATATCTTTTCCATCATCCCTAGAAAAGAGATAAACTCAAGACAGAATAAAGCTAATATAATTCACAGAATAGTGTGGTACCCAAGCCTGGGCCATAGGCTTAACAGCTAGGGCTGCCTTGTCTGTCCTTAAATGAACTGTATTTTCCCTTTTGCCACCAGCAATGCACTCTGGGACTTGTAGTTGAGAAAATTGTATTCAAAAAGACAAACTGTAGTTATGCAACCGGAGGTTGAGGCAAAGAAGAATATTTTTATTATTGTGGATTTCCACACGCATTAAAGTTCTGTACACGAACACAAAAAGGGATAACTTCTCCAGTAACATAAAAGGTAAACCATAAAGGAAATTGTACTTGAAGTAAATGCAGCACAAGTCTCTTCAAACACAAGTAGCTGTCTTCATGACAAACATAACACAGCCTTATGAGCTCCTTCTAGCAGAAATACCTTCTTTCTTCTACAAAAGCTTCCTTAGCCTTGCACACAGGAACTTATGCTTTCCTAAGACAAAGAGAGCAATCCATCTGGCAATCTTCTGGGGAAGATTGTGACTCAGGTAATTCTATCTGCATGGGCTCCGGTACTGTGGCTGGTTTATCTCTACTCCAGGCCTCAGCACTTTCTTCAGGCTTTCTGGCATGTAAGAATTTCCAAAATTCATTCCATAATTTCTCCTTTTGGTCATAAACATTTACATAAGGAGAATAAGCTTCTCCTCCCTGAAATGCTTGCTTCAAAGCTTATACTGAGTTCAAGTTAACTTCCCTGCTAACGGTTGGGTCCTGGTTCTTTCCCCAGTGAAACGAATCCACCCACCTTTTGTCAGTTGAAGTTTTCAGCTTAGGACTCTGAATACAGGATAAAGGTACCTGTTCCCACCGGTTTGCAGCCTTTCCCCCAAAACATTGGCTGGCTTTTGGTTTAGGAACCTTTCCCAGACGTGGAGTGTTTCCTTCTCTGCTCTTAGCTTTCAGCAGCTGGAAATCAGCACACTCACGTCTCTCAGGTATCCATGAACTCCTAGGACCTGGATGCAAACTGGCACCTTCTCTCCCACGGCTGGAACTCTTTGAACTAGATGAACTCCTGGAACTAGCACTCCTGTTCCTCCAAGCTGAACTCACTTTGGAGCTGTGAACTCCCTTCTTCTGTTTGAAGACGGGTTTAAAAACCTGTTTCCTTCCTATCAGAGCTTCCTCTGAGCACGTATGCTCATAATCATAGTAGCTTTCCTACCTCTGTGTAGAGCTGAGCTGTCAGTAGTTTTAAAGGTAGAAGTGTCTTTTTCTTCTATTTCCATTTTCTCCTGCTCACTCTCATCACCACAATAGATAAAATCTGTTACTTAGCTTTAGAAATATCTCCTGGAAAACAATTCAATCATTCCCGAAGAAGTTCCTCGTTTAGCGAATAAGCTGCTTCATTGGGGGCTTACTCTTAACTGCTCTTCACTCCGTCTATCACGTCTGATGTCAACCTTAATTTTATACCCCTTTCTGAACCAATCAAAAACCATAACAAGGAGAGGAGATTTCAAAAAATGAAAGGGCTCACGACATTGCTCAAAAGGAAAAACCCCCAATCTATAGAAGAATTGAGTCCATCTGGTTCAGTAGTCTTCAACATAAAAATCCAAAGTTGCTCATGTTGTAACAGTAACTGCCCACGATCGCCACCTCAAACACTTGTAGGGATATGATCAATCACTGAACATTGAAAAAAAAAAATCATGATGAACCTCCTGACAATGAGCCACCATAGGGGCATCCTTTTGTTAAGGCAATATTTTTGTTCAGACAGTCTCACCCTCAATGGATGTGTAGTTTTACCAATGTAAAATTTCCTACACGGACACATCTGTGCATAAATAGCATGATCAGTAGAACAAGAAGTTGCAAATGACAACTTGATTGAATAAGTTCCTATCACCACTGTTTCTCCCTCTTTCATCATTACACAACACTGGCAGTGACCACGAGTATGGCCTGGTTGTAAAACATGTTTTCTCTGCACCACAGGACACAAATGATCCCTCAGGCTCCTCCCATGCTGATAGGCTACACACATTCAAAGTCCAGCAAAACAGGGATGGATATCCAACACCGACCATCTTTTTTGTATGTACATAGCAATACTGGAAGAGATTGCAGAATAAGGTAGAACACAGGTAACACACTGTACATTTTCCGAAGAACATTTCAAACACTGTCGGAAAAGCCATAGACTCTGTGCTGTGGAGCTACTGCAGTTACCCAGGGATTCTGTGTTGGCCGACAACGTAGATCCGTAGAGGTGGTGACCTTGGCTCTGGTTTCAGTCATTTTCTCATCATTAAGCGTGAATAATATATTGGGAGTGGCATATATGATGGGGTTGGTCCATTGGTTGCCAATTAGTATATAGCATATTGCGAGTGCTAGATATGCTAGTGAATTGAATTTGATGTTATTGTGCAGTTATTGTAGAGTGATAAGTAAAGGAGGAGATTTTCAGATCAGTAATGGTATACGGAGGCGATTTCCCTTCAGGCAATTTATGACTGCGCATAGAGGGTAAAGTTTATTTACTAAGCTCTTTTCTCCTCTGTTTTATGTATCTCCTGTGAGTATGGTATTTGTATTGAATAGTATTAATTACAATACTGAGGCTTATGTGTTTGGTATAGATTTACTAGAGGCAGGTCTTGTCAGACAAATCTAATTTTTTTGGCTGGGTAACCAGAGGGTTGGATCGAGGGAGAGCCCTAGAAATGATGTACTTAGATTTTGGTAAAGCCTTTGACAGCAATTGACACAGGCAACTTAAATAAATTCAGCACCCTAGGGGATGGATCCTAAAGTGACCGACTAGGTTAGAAATTGGTTGAGAAGACAGTAAGACCCAAATAGTGACCATTAAAAAGCAAATAAATTATCTCCTAGTGTAAAGGGTCAAGTAAAACATTTATTATTGTCAATATAAACTGTAATGCTGGGAAAACAAACTGGAGAAACTATTGGCAAACCTAGATACCCCCTTTGCTGCAGAGAAAAGCCTGAAATTTAAAGGAGGAAAAAAGACCTCAGCAATCTCCAATGAAAAAACTCAAAAGGAGCCGCGTCTGTCAGGACAACGAATCAACGTCTACGTCCAAGACCAGACTACTGATTACATCAATGGTCTAAAAAAACCTCCAGCCAACCTAATTAATAAAATCAAGGCAGGCTTGATTTCATTGGAGATTGCTGAGGTCTTTTTTCCTCCTTTAAATTTCAGGCTTTTCTCTGCAGCAAAAGCGTAGTTACTCACCTGTAACAGGTGTTCTCCAGGAGCAGCAGGAATCAGTCCTCACTTATGGGTGACGTCGGCGCCGACGGAGCCCTCGCGGAGCAATTTTCCCCAGCTTTCAAAGAAAGCCTTTGGGAATTGCAGCGCGCATGCGCGGTCGTCTTCCCGCCCGAGGGTGCCATCTTAGCCAGTCAGATGACATAGCTAAAAAAGACAGCATAAAAATTTGCAAAAAAGAACATAAGCAGACGATTGCAACTCCAAGGGGAGGAGGGAGGGTAGTGAGGACTGATTCCTGCTGCTCCTGGAGAACACCTGTTACAGGTGAGTAACTACGCTTTCTCCAGGACCAAGCAGGAAGTCAGTCCTCACTTATGGGACTCCCAAGCTCAAGGCTACCGGAGACCCTAAGCACAAAAATGAGCTCCCTCTAGCTCAGCAGCACAGAAGGATAGAATCTTCGCTGAATTATCACCCACCGGTAGCCCACATCCGGGATGGAGGGTAGGAGTTGCTCAGACCTCAAAGAGATTACGGAGGACTGCCTGTCCGAAAGCACTGTCCCTACGGGACTCCCTCTCGAGACAGTAATGGACCGCAAAAGTCTGGCTTAAAGACCAAGTAGCGGCCCGGCAGATGTCTGCCAGCGGAACAGAGCGGAGGTAAGCCACTGACGTGGCCTTTGCCCGAACGCAATGAGCCGTGACTCGACTTTCTAAGGAGAGTCCGGCTGCCCCATAAGCCCAAGAGATACAGTCCGCAACCCAGATGGACAGAGTACGCTTGGAGACCGGGAGCCCCAATCTATTGGGGTCAAAAGACACAAAAAGCTGAGCAGCTTTACGGTGCTCCCGCGTACGGTCAAGGTAGAAGTTCAATGCCCTTCTACAGTCCAGGGTATGGAGGACCGTTTCAGCTCGGCTGGAGTGTGGTCTGGGAAAGAAGGTTGGAAGTACCACCTCCTGATTGATGTGAAAAGGGGAGACCACTTTAGGCAGAAATTTTGGGTGAGTCCGTAGGACTACCCTATTCTTGTAGAACCTAGTGTAAGGGGGATCAGACACGAGGGCCTGCAATTCACTTACGCGTCTAGCGGAAGTGAGGGCTATCAAGAACAGTGTTTTCCAAGACAGAAAACGGAGAGAACAGGTAGCCATAGGTTCAAAAGGCGGACAGGTGATCCGCTGCAAAACCACATTCAGGTCCCAGTCAGGCGCTGGCGGGCGCAGAGGTGGTTTAAGTAGAAGGAGACCTCGGAGAAACCTCGCTACGAGAGGGTCATTGGAGAGAGGTCTGCCGTCCACTGGCACATGATGTGCTGAAAGAGCACTGAGGTGAACTTTGACGGAGTTGGACTTAAGTCCCAGATTAGAGAGGTGCAGCAAGTACTGCAAGATCACCGACACCGGGCAGGAGAAGGGATCCTGAGACTGTTGGGTACACCAGACTGCAAAGCGACGCCATTTAAGGGCGTAGCATTTGCGGGTAGAAGGCCGTCGCGAAGCCAAGACGACCTCCTCCACCTCCGCCGGCAGGAGAAGGGGAGCAAGGACTACCCTCTCAGCAGCCAGGCCATGAGGTTGAGAGACCTGAGGTTGGGGTGCAGAAGGGACCCCTGATCCTGAGTGAGGAGATCCGGTTGTACCCCCAGAGGGATTGGATCCTCCACCGCCAGTTGCAGCAGGAGCGGAAACCACGGCTGCCTGGGCCAGCGAGGGGCCACCAGGATCATGAAGGCTTTGTCTCGGAGAACCTTGAAAAGAGTCCGAGAGACCAGCGGGATGGGAGGGAAAGCGTACAGAAGGCTCCCCGACCACGAGATCAGAAAGGCGTCCGCCGCAACCCGAAGGGGGTGTGGCTGACGAGAGCAGAAGCGAGGAAGCTGCCGGTTGTGAGGACTGGCAAAGAGATCCACCGTGGGGAGACCCCACTTGAGGAAGAGCTTCTGAACTACCAAGGGATCCAGACGCCACTCGTGCGGCTGGAGGACTCTGCTGAGTTTGTCTGCAAGGCAATTTTCTTGGCCCGGGAGATAAACTGCCTTGAGGAGAATGCCGTGACTGACGGCCCAAGAGCAGAGCTTCTGTGCCTCCCGGCAGAGGAGGAAGGAGCCCGTGCCCCCCTGCTTGTTCACGTAGAACATGGCAACTTGATTGTCCGTCTGGACAAGGACGGACTGTTGGGAAGTCAGGTGGGAGAAGGCCTTGAGAGCTAGGCGGATCGCCCTGAGCTCCAGGAAGTTGATCTGCTGAGCAGACTCCCACGTGGTCCAGAGGCCATGAGTACGTGCCTCTTGGCAATGTGCTCCCCAGCCCAGGAGGGATGCATCGGTGGTCAGCACCCGGGTCGGCTGAGGTGACTGGAAAGGCATTCCGAATATCAGGTTCGGCTGCCGGAGCCACCACCGGAGAGACGAGAGCAGCGGCTCGGAGACGCGCACTAGGTCTGCCAGGCCGCCTGTGGCTTGTCGCCACTGCTGGCGGAGACACCATTGAGCAGACCGCATATTCAGGCGGGCATTGGGGGTCACATGGACGGTGGAAGCCATATGGCCGAGCAGTCTCAGGAAGCGCCTGGCGGAGACCAGGGGCTGGCTGCGAAAACGGTCGGCTAGGTCCATGAGCCGTTGAGCCCTGTCGAGCGGTAGGTACGCTCGTGCCCGAGGAGTGTGCAGCCTTGCGCCGATGAACTCGAGATCCTGTGAGGGGAGCAAAGTGGACTTTGCGAAGTTTATAACAAAGCCCAAGTGCTGCAGCAGAGTCACCGTGCGGCACGTGGCGTTGGTGACCTCCTGAGCGGACGCTGCTCTGATGAGCCAGTCGTCGAGGTACGGAAAGACATAGAGGCCGTGAAGCCGGAGATGGGCCGCCACGACCGCGAGACATTTTGTGAAGACTCGCGGTGCGGAGGATAGGCCAAAGGGCAGTACTCTGTACTGGTAATGATTTCCTGCCACCACAAACCTTAGGTATTGGCGGTGGCTTGGGTGGATGAGGATGTGCGTGTAGGCATCCTTTAGATCCAAGGAGCATAGCCAATCTCCCTGCTGGAGGTAGGGCAGAAGGATTCCAAGGGTAAGCATTTTGAACTTCTCCCGCACAAGGAACTTGTTGAGGTTGCGCAAGTCCAGGATGGGTCTGAGGCCCCCTGTTCTCTTTGGTATCAGAAAATACCTTGAATAAAAGCCTTGACCTCTCAGGTGGTGGGGCACCGGTTCCACCGCCTGTTCCTGCAGAAGACCTGCTAACTCCTGAAGGAGCAACTCCCTGTGCAGAGGGGGGCGCGAAGGTTCTCCCGGAAAATAGGAGGGAGGGACCTGATGGAAGTGGAGAAGGTAGCCTTCTCGCACGACCTGAAGTACCCAGGCATCTGCGGTGATGCTGGACCACCTGTGGGCGAAGTGAACCAGCCGGCCTCCGGTGCTGGGAGGAACCAGCGGGGGGGGAGAGGCTATGCTGAGCGAGTCAAAAACCCCCACCCTGCTGAGCAGGGGCTGGTGGTGCAGGCTTGGGGGCTTGCTGCCTACGGGACCCGTTACCCCGTCCCTTGGCCTGCTGGCCCTGTTGGGGAGCTGCAGGGGCCTGATAATGGGGGTACTGTTTGTAGGCAGCCGCCTTCCTCGGGTAAAAGGACTTTTTTCCCGAGCCCTTCTTTTTCTGGGAAGGGGCGGAGGTCTTCCTAGAAAGCCTGGTCCTGGTGAGAGTCTCAGTCTCAATTTGTGCAGCCTTTTCCGCCATGGGCTTGCCAAAGAGGTTTTCGCCTCGGCAGGGGACATCGACCAACTTGTCCTGTACCCAGGGCTCAAGGTCCGACGACTGAAGCCAAGCCTGTCGGCGGGCACCGATGCCGGCTGCGGCCACTCTAGCCGAGGCCTCAAAGCCATCATAGGCTGCTCGGGACATGAACTTTGAGCATTCCCGAATGCCCGTGGACAAGGCTAGGAACCTCCGCAAGGGCTCCTCGGAGAGACCAGCGGAGAATCCGGCTAGCTCTTTAGCCAGATCCCGGAGATACATGCCCATGTAGAGCTGGTAAGTCTGGACACGACATGCGAGCATAGAGCCCTGGAAGCACTTCTTGCCAAGGCCATCCAGGTTACGGGCCTCCCTTCCAGGAGGCACCGAGGAGTGCATCTTCTGGCTCTTAAGACGATGCATGGCCGATTCCACTACCATGGAATGGTGTGGCAGCTGTGCCTTCTGAAAGCCAGGGCTCTTGCGGACCCGATAGATAGAATCGACCCGCTTGCTCAGGACCGGCGAGGAGGCCGGACTCTCCCACATGCGGAAGAGTAGTCGTTCCAGCATAGGAGGAACCGGCACAGTAAAGTGCTCCCTCGCGGGAGAGTCATACTGGAGGGAGTCGAGCTCTTCGGCTCGAGGCTCCTCCTCGGGATCCGCAGGGAAGGCCAAAGCCTTGGCCATATCCCTAACGAAGTCCGAGAACCGGGCATCCTCCGGGGGGGACTGCTTCCGAGGCTCGGACCCCGGTGAGTCCGATGGGACACACCGAGTCCGGAAAGAATCAGGTGACTCTTCCTCCTCAGACTCCCAGACCGACTCCGACGAGGACTCGGTGGGGTCGGCCCGGGCAGGGTGCGGCGCCAGCCGTCCCGACGTCGAGGGAGTCGGCGTCGGCGACCTCGGTCCCGAACGGGAGGCCGAGGGTGACCTCGACCGAGGATCGACTCGAGTTCTCATTGACTCGAGGATCGGCTCGGTCTCCGGGGTCGACTTGGACGTCGACGTCCCGGCGGTCGGGGCAGCGGCGCCAGCGAGGCCAGCGAGCAGTGCCCGCTGCTGGTCCATGAAGGCAGACAGTCTGCTCTCCAAGGCCGTCAACCTGAGTCCGAGCTCAGGTGACCCAGCAGCCCCCGACTCGGGCCCCGACGGCGTCGGGCCCGACGTCGGCTGTCGCGGAGGCGAGTCCAGAAGGACCACAGGACTTACCCGGGCAGGCATCTCCGACTCCAGGCGAGGTCGCTTCGGGATGTGTTCCTTCTCCAAGGACCCGGGGCGGCTGTCGGGGCTATGCGACCTGGCCCTCGCGGAACCAGGAGCGTCCACCGACGCCGCCCTCGCGGGTTTTTCCTTCCGACGATGGTCCCCGGAGGGAGAACCCCGGTCGGAGGAGCTCCGGCGACGGTCCGAGCTGGAGCCTTTCGACGCGGAGGCCTCCGACGAGGTCCGGGTACGGCTGGGGTCAGCGAAGATTCTCTCACGCTGATGCCGCCGACTCCTCAACGCCTTTGAGGACAGTTTGCTGCAGGGCCCACAGATCAGTTCCTCATGATCCGGGCCCAGGCAGCGGAGGCAAAAGTCGTGTGTGTCGGTTAGTGACATATTTCGGTCACACCGACCACACCGCTTAAACCCACTGGCAGCCATCGGGGGAAAAAGGGCCCCTGCGAGGTCAAAGGACCGGGCTGCCAGGGAAACCGAAAACGAAAGCTGACTAAGTCAGAAAAACCGAAAAAAGTAAGCGGACTCGAGACCGGCGTCGCAAGTCCGGGCGGGAAAACGATCGGCGTCGAACCGAAAGAAAAAAGGATAAAACAAAGAAGAAAATCAACTTTTTCGCGGGGACAAGACGGGGACGTCTGTAGGGCTCCGCGGAAAAAAGAAGACTGGCTAAGATGGCACCCTCGGGCGGGAAGACGACCGCGCATGCGCGCTGCAATTCCCAAAGGCTTTCTTTGAAAGCTGGGGAAAATTGCTCCGCGAGGGCTCCGTCGGCGCCGACGTCACCCATAAGTGAGGACTGACTTCCTGCTTGGTCCTGGAGAAAAGGGGGCATCTGTTCTTGTTTTTTGGTTTTTTGTCTTTTATCTCATGCATATGTTTTTTATTTTTGTTTGTTTGGGGGTAGTTCCTTTTTTGTTTAAGGCTAGTAGTATAGCATAGTGATTTATACATTACTATAAAGCCCTATATAGTGAGGGAGAGAGTAGCTTGGATCAACAGGAGCAGTTCTTTCGAGGATTAAATCTCTCAATCTTCGAGGAGATCCAAACCTTAAATAGACCTATCACTGCAGTCAAAATCAGGAGGGCTATTAAGCTTAAGCTGGCTAAGCTCCCTGGCCCAGATGGGTTGAGAGCAGAGTTCTATAAAATGTTCTCAGATCTAGCAGCAAACACATTAAAGGAGATGAGAGAGGGCACAATGTGACCAGAGCAGAACTGGACCCAAGCATTCATAATCCTAAAATCAGGCAAAGACTGGGAGGAACTAGTTTCTTATAGATCATTTTTGCTATTTAAACAGGATATGAAATTGTTAATATCTATTTTGGCTGTTAGACTGAATAGATATCTATTACACTTGCTACATGAAGATCAAGAAGGATTCATCCAAGAGCAAAATACTTCTATCAATATCATGAGAGCCCTTACTGTCATGTAAGCCCAGAGGAATTGCCAGAGGGAAGCAGCACTTGTAAATTTGGATGCTGAAAAGATATTTGAAGGAGTGACCTGGGGGTATCTGTGCTGGGTTCTAAAGTGCATGAAAATATTGTATGCCAATCTCATAGCGCAGTTGATGATTAATGGGAAATTAAATGGAGGGATTTTGCTTGCAGCATGGAAGTAAGCAGGGGTGCCCTCTACTGCCCTGATAGTTTTAAGAGAAGAACAATAAAATAAGAAGGGGAATAAACGTGGAAAGATTAGAATTAAAACTTAATTTATTTGCAGACATCATGCTGGTTTTCTTGGGGGGAAAAGTGACACAGAACAAGAAAAAAGTGTTAAACTTTAGTTATTCAAACAGGGGCTTTTGCAAGGTTCAAAATAAATGTTAGCAAATCTGAGGCTCGTATGTTGGGATCAGGTCCTCAGGGACAGGGATAGAGGTGTTCCCCTGAAGGAGGTGGCAAACCAACTGAAGTACCTAGGCATTTATTTGAGCTCCCACTACAAAATTATGTATCAAAAGTAGTGTGGTAAAAAGTTAGAGGAAATAAAAAGTGGAAAGAGCTGCCACTCTCCATGCTGGGGTGGTACGCACTAGTTAAAATGATCCTATTCCCAAAATAACTATGTTCTACAAAAATGGCCAGTATGGGTCCAGAATGAAGAATAGAAAGTGCATAAAGAAATAATTTGGCATTTTATATGGCGAGGGAAAGGGATGTGAATTGGGCACCACAAATTAACTCTGTAAAGAGAATACAGAATGGTGGCCTTGCGCAATCTAAGGTTGTACAATGGTACAGCTATGATGCAATGGATACATGAGTCATGCACATGCAGCAAAGCATAGTTACTCACCTGTAACAGGTGATCTATCTATTTAACACTTACAGAGCGCCACAGACGTAGCGCTGTACAGCTAACGTACAAGAGGCAGCCAATATATGAGAGAGAGTCCCTGCCCGTCAGAGTCATGCTCATCGGAGCTTACAATCTAGTCAGAACATTACAGAGCATTGGTCGGTGATCTCCGGGAACAGCAGGAATTTAGTCTTCATATCTGGGTGAAGTCTGTACCAACGGAGCCCGTGCAGGAACGCTCTCCAGCGTCCAATAGGAATATCTTTGGGAGCATCCCACTGCGCCAGCGTAGCTGCCTTCCCGCCTTTCCAGTTCTCCCTCCTCAGTTGAGTTTGTAGCTGAGATAAAAGGAGAGACAGAAAAAAAAAGAGAAACCCTACAACCTCTAGGGGAGGAGTGTGAGTTGTGAAGACTAAATTCCTGCTGTTTCCAGAGATCACCTGTTACAGGTGAGTAACTACGCTATCTCCAAGAACAAGCAGAAATGTAGTCTACACATATGGGACTTCCTAGCTGGATGACAGAGAGATAGAAACATAGAAATATGACGACAGAAAAAGACCACTTGGCCTATCTAGTCTGTCCTTCCATAAACAACAACTACAACAGTCCCCTTTTTTCCTTTAGAGATCCTCTGTGTTTGTCCCATGCTTTTTTGAACTCAGTTACTGTCCTCATCTCCACCACCTCCACTGGGAGACTATTCCACGGATCCACCACTCTTTCCGTAAAGAAATATTTCCACATATCACTCCTGAATCTATCCCCCTTCACCCTCATCCCATACCCCCTCGTAGCAGAACTTGCTTTCAATTGAAAGAGGCTCTCCCCCTGAACATTTATGCCATACAGGTATTTAAACATCTCAATCATATCACCTCTAGCCCGCCTTTCCTCTAAGGTGTACATATTAAGATCCTTAAGTCTGTCCTCATATGCTTTATAATGAGACCACTAACCATTTTAGTAGCCACCCTCTGCACCGACTCCATCCTGTTCACATCCTTTTGAAGGTGCTGTCTCCAGAATTGCACACTATACTCCAAATGAGGTCGCACCAAAGACTTATACAAAGGCACGATCACCTCCTTTTTTCTGCTAGCCATTCCTCTCCGTATGCACCCAAGCATCCTTCTAGCTTTTGCTGTCACCTTTTCTACCTGTTTAGCTACTTTAAGATCATCAGACACAACCACGCCTAGGTCCCGCTCTCTTTAGTGGACAAAAGTACTTCACCCTCTATACCAAATTGCTCCCTTGGAGATGACCTCAGAATCAGCAGTGGTTACCACAGGTATGCCTAAAGAGGTCATGTATCCTACATGGATGTCTGGGATTGAAATCCGGGACGGAGGGTAAGAGTTGTTTTAAGTCTGAAAGAAATGCTGGAGAACAGCCTGGCCAAACATGGCATCCCAGCAGGAGTCCTTGTCCAGGCAGTAGGGAGCAGCAAAAGTATGGACCAAAGACCAAGTTGCTGCTTTGCAGATCTCATCAATAGCTACTGATCGTAGCCAGGGCTCGAACATTATGGGCAGTGACATGATCCTCGAGGGAGAGTCCGGCCTTCTCATAAGCAAAGGTGATGCAGTCTGCTATCCATTTTGAGAGTACGTTTGGAGACTGGCAACCCGAGGTGACTAAAATATGAGCGTACGCTTCCTTTAGATCTAGAGAACAGAGCCAGTCCTGACTCTGGAGATAAGGAAAAAGGGTCCCCAGGGATATCATCTTGAATGTCTCCCATAGGAGATGCTTGTTTAGGTCCCTGAGGTCCAGAATAGGCCTGTATCCCCCTGTTTTCTTTGGAATAAGAAAGTAGGGAGAACAGAAGTCCATTCCCTGCTGGAATGTTGGAACCTCCTCTATTGCTCCCTGTAGTAGAAGGGAGGTGATCTCTTGTAGTAATTCAGCAATGAGAGGAGGCTGAGAATGGAACTCTCTTGGTGGAGCCGAGGGGGTAGGCTTCGCAGATGACGTCTGTATCCTTCCCGTACTACTGTTAAAGTCCACTGCTCCGAGGTGATGAGATGCCATCTGTGGGCATAATGGCAGAGTCTGCTGGGAATGTGGATAGGGTCGGGATGCATTTAGAAAGGAGTCAAAAACCCGGAGCAGCCTGAAAGTCTGCTGAGGTGGCTGAGACTTGGGAGTCTGAGCCTTCTTTTGCTGTTTTGGAGGCTGTTGTCCCTTCTGAGGAACATGATGCTGACATTGAACAGCAGGGGTATTAAAAGAATACTACTTCTTTTTATTGAAGGCGGCGTTCTTTGCTGCTTTCTTCTTAGCTGGGCTGGCAGTAGATCTAGCGAGCCTATTTAGGGTAGTGTTCTCAGACTCCAACTGAGAGGCCTTGTCTTGCCATTCCTTGCCAAAAAGATTTTCACCAGTGCAAGGGATATTACCCAGCTTATCTTGAACCCATTGTTCAAGATCAGATGCTTGGAGCCAAGCAATCTTGCGTGCACGGATGCAGATGGATGTAGTTCTGCTAATGCACTCAAAGCAAACAAAAGTTGCTCTATTAACAAATTTTGAGACAGTCTGAGCATGCTTTACAAGGGTGAGATAATCCGCCCTCTTGTCATCGGGAAAAAGAGGAGCCATCAACTCCAAATCTTTAGCCACCTCTTTGAGGAACATACCCATATAGAGAATGTAGGAACTAATTCTGGCTGATAGCATGTAGGCTTGAAAGCAATGTCAACCAAAAGCGTTGAAGGTTCTTGATTCCCTACCCGGAGGGTTTGAGGAATGTGTTTACGCACTCTTGATTCAATGCATTGCCACCATGGCACAGTGCGGTAGTTGTGCCTTTTGAAAACCAGGACACTCTGGTACCCGGTACATGGTATCAAGCTGGCGAGTATGGGGAGAAATAGTAAGAGGTATCTCCCACATACAAAGCATGAAGTATCTGATGGATAGGGAGCATAGCCACCTCTTTTGGAGCCATTGGGTATTGAAGAATTTGCAATTCTTTGGCCCTAGGTTCTTTCTCAGATGTTACTGTTATGGACAGGCCCCTAGCAACATCGCAAATAAAGTCTTGGAAAGACATGCCCTCTGGTGTGGACATGTGGCATTGTGGAGACGGGTCCTCCGGGAAAGTTTGCATGTCTTGAGTATCGGCTAATTCATCGTCTGAGAAATCGGAATCCAAAAGACTCGAAGTATCGTTGGGCAGGTGTTCCCGCTCCATACGAACTCGGTACCGGTTGAAGCCGGTACCTGGAATATGTGTAGTCGAAACCTCGGTACCGGAAATGGATTCGAGAGCCGTCATGGACAGTAGTGTGGAAAGCGAAAAGAAAGTCGATGCAGCCTGTATCAGTACCGACATCAGTACTGATGCCTGAGGAACCAACGTAAGGGTGTCACTGTAACAGAGGCCGCCAGTAAGGCCGTTAAGCTCCACTCGAAGGCAAGGATACATTGATCCATGGAGCTTGCTGATGCTTGGGTATCGGTACTGGAATTGGGGGCCACGATCCCTGAGCATGGCCCCAGGAGCTCTCCAGAGGTGGAGGCCTCGGGAGCATCCTGAGACCCCACTACGGCTTTGGAGGGAAGGTCCTCCCACCGGTGTTGTTTGGCCGATGATCAGGCCCTAGGCATTTTAGACACCAGTCATGGGTGTCGGTGGCCAAGATAGTACCGCCACACTTTTAACACTTCTTAAAACCACTCGATGTTTTTTCCATTGTGTCAGCGACACATGGAAGGCCTAGACCTAAGATGGCGTCGATGCACCTGAAGAAAGTGGAACTTTCTTCCTCACAGTTTGTTTGGATTTTTTGTTTTTTTTTAAAGAAGAAAGAAAGAAAGTACTGCCGGAAGTTGGTACCAGCGTCGACAGGAAGGAGGACGCGAACCACAAAAATATGAAAAACAGGAATTTTCTGCGGTGACAGGATTTGCAGCTCCGCGAAAAACAAAGAACTGAGGAGTAAGAGCTGGAAAGGCAGGAAGGCAGCTACGCAGGCGCAGTGGGATGTTCCCAAAAGCTTTCCTATTGGACGCTGGGGAGCGTTCCCATGTGGGCTCCGTCAGTACCGACGTCACCCATGTGAAGACTACATTCCTGCTTGTTCCTGGAGATTAAATATATCCCCGAGTGATTATTAGATGGGTTATATGTATTTGTAAATCTAATACATGGAATAAAGCCTGATAAAACTAGTGCTAAAGGAGGACAAGACTTACTGTATCCATTCAAAAACACATGGAAGTGGTGAAAGGAATTAAAATGGATGCCAGTCTCCCCTTACATCCATCTCTGTGGAAATCCCGAATTCTCACCAAGAATGGGGTAGACAGCCTTGGCTTGTAAGTGTTGCAGGACAGTGGGACAACTATTTAAAGAGAAGGAAAGACATATTGGGGGGTCATTTTAAAAGACTTAGTCACGATTTGGACATCCGAAAACATGCATGTGGACATTCCAGTAGGCAGGGGGCGTGCTGGAGGCATGGCTGGGCACTGCAATGGACTTAAACGTCCCTGTTCGATTTCAGAAATGTTAGGGATGTCTGCGACCTGCTCCAGGCACAAACAGGCATTGGGAAAATGCTCGTTTTGGCTGTAAAACAACCAGAAGGTGTAGAGAAGATGGTACTCTACCAACCCACTGGAATAAGTTCAAATAGTAATCAAATACAACATGAAAAGAGCCAAGCACTCATTCACAAAGAACACGGACAATCATTTCAAAAGCATCAAAATAAACACTGTTTAACATTTTGAGTGCCTATTATGTATCCAGAAGGGATTCCAGATGGCCTCATACTCATCACCTTGATCCTGATGAATATAAGTCAATTTCTCAATTGCAACCACTTTAAACGTTTGTGGTTTCAAAGTCTCAAGTTCAGACTTCCACTTCCACTAGAGGGCAATAACATATCAGACAGTGTGAATTAAGTGGGAGGCCAGCTTCCTCCATGCCTACTGCTCCCCAAGATCCTAACAGAGTTCTGTGTACATTGCTAGCTGAACCGTCAACACCCTGCATATATTTCTTCTCTTACCCATTGCAGAAGACATACACATATATACAGTACCTACACATCGTGGTCATGTAGTTATCAACCTCTCTACACCCTCTCCAGAAGAGTAGGCTTGCAGTAGGATCAGTGTTTGAAAAAAAAGTAGAGTGGCAATATACCCTGTGTAAGTAAAATAAGCTGCTAAATTTGTGCAGCAAGTCAGGGCTAGTAAGTGCTATTTGTATGTATATACTGTGATTTGTTGTCTCAGTTTTGAATTTGCATTTATATATTTTTTAAAATGTATACCACTTTGGATGGTAAAGTTACTACAAAACTTTCCATTGCAAAGTCCATGCATATTTTCCTCTTGAAAATTATGTCCACTGAAACACACACATACAATTATATCTGCTACGGAGTATACACAAAGGTTTTGAGAAAATTTACACAACTTTAGTAAACTCAGAACTATGCACCGGTCCAAAACAAGCTCCAAATCCACCTCTGGGAGCACCTTTGCTCTATGTGGGTAAAAATATACATGAAATGATTTCCACACATTTTTACTCATGTATGTTCTGGGCAAATGTATAGCAAGTCATTTCCATGCATACACATCTGTATTATGTATATAAATGACTTCTGGTATTAATAAGTGAATCCATACATCCTTTGTTCTGCTTCCTTCCTAAGACCAGGCAGAAGTAAAAATAAAACAAATGGAAAACCAGTTAACTAGACATATAAAAATGCACACCTTTTCAATAGATTCTTCCATACACCTCTCATGCTCTTCATCTTTTAATCTGTTCAGGAATCGCTTCTTTTCTACATACTCTTCACTCTTTATACAAGCTTCCTTTTCTTGTTCTTTTGCCAGTCGTTTTATTTCGTCTTTTCTTATGCATTCTTTGCGTCTCACTTCTGCTATCATTTTTTCTTGATGACGCTGAGTGACATTGCGCTTTGAAACCTACAAAATGTAAATAGTGCAAATTATTTTTGAAACAGACTGCAGCGATAGATCCTGAATAAGTACAGCTGCTAAGGGCGAGTTTTCTTAAAATTCTGGTTTTAATATAGTTTCATTAATGGCAGGTTTTTATTCTAATTGGTTTATATTTTTGTCTGCATTTTTATATATTATATATGTGGATTTTAATTGTAGTGTAAAAGTTTCCATATTGTTTTGCTTGTTTAATATGTGTAATGTGATCTACTGTATTTGATAGGCTGAAATAAAAGAGCTGATATTTAGTTTAAATAGAAGTTAAAAAAATGTAGTTTGCCCATTTTTCCTAATGCAAAAACTATAGATCTTACTTTATCTTTATTTAATTTCTTGATATACCGCCCAGGCTAAAAGGCATTAGAGCGGTTTACAAACACTACAAAGCAGGTACTGGATATATACTTGATCTCCAGCTTTACTTTTATTCTCTAATAAAACCCTTGTCAATAAAATATATTATATGAGACTTTAGCATAGTTGAAAATGTTATTACAGTTGACTGCTGCTAATGACTTGAGGAGCCAATCCAACAGAAATCTTTTCTGTAGTAATAGTATGGTACTCTTAATTTTAAAGGGGTCTAGTTACTAAGGTATGCCAACATTAACATGCGCTATTTTAACACAGGTTCTATGTTATCCAGTGGGACATGGCTACTAATAATGTGTGTTAATGGTAGCACACCTTGGTAACTAGCCCCAGATTAAGCAGCAAAGCAGGGGAGTGTACACAGCATTCTTAAAAGGCAACAAAATTTTCAAACTATGGAAGGAGAATTGTTACATTTTCTTTCCTTGACTCCTGCTAGACCAGTCCAGAGGAATGCGTTACGCTCCCTTGCTATCAAGTGGACACAGACTTGAGCATCTTTTAGCGAGGACATCAAAAGGTATACCACTGGCGCAGCACTGAGAGAAGCCAGTAAGACACTTCCCAAGAACAGGTAAGACTGAAAAATTCCTATAAAATTCAAGAACCACTAGCAAAAAACAACAGGCAACCATCAGAATAAACAATAGAAACAATTATTTTGCTCGCTTACTATAGGCTCTGCAACAAAATACAATGTAAAGGCAAACAGGCTTCCTAACCTGTAGTAAAATCTAATAGGACAACTCCTGGACTGGTCTAGCAGGAATTAAGGAAATGAAATTATCAGGTATGATTAAACTTTCTCCTCCCTTATCTTGCTAGACCAGTCCAGACTAGTGAAATGTACCCAAACAATCAGGACCTAAGGTGGGAAGAAGATAATGCTCTGGCCAGAACATCCCTTCCAAAGGCGTAATCAGCACTTGCTCCTACATGGAATCTATAGTGTTTCATAAAGGTACTCAGAGGACCAGGTAGCCGCTTTACAGATGTCTTCTGGCGACATCAAGGTGGCCCAGGAGGAGGCCTGAGATCTAGTGGAGTGAGTTTACTCCTTCTGGTACCCATTTCCTGACCAAAAAGTATGCCAAGTCAATGGCCTCTTTAATTCAGCAGAAAATCAAGGACTTAGCTTCTGCCTGTCCTTTCCTTGGACCGCTGAACAAAAAGATGGTCCGACCAATGAAAAGGGTTGATCACTTCTAGGTATTTGAGAATACCCTCCTCATGTTGAACAGACGCAGAAAGAGATCAGACTGAAGGTCCTCCTCTGAAAAAAAAGAGGGCAAAACAACTGCCAGATTAGAAGAAAGGATGGCACTGTTTGCAAAACTACTACTACTACTACTACTGAGCATTTGTATAGCGCTACAAGATGTACACAGCGCTGCACAGACATGTAAGAGACAGTCCCTGCTCATCAGAGCTTACAATCTAGTCAAGACAGACAACACAGTAGATATAGACAGGGATACATCTAGTGGAAATGGTAAAGAAACACAAAGATGATCAGGTGAGTCAAGATCCGAAAACGACTCAAGTTATTGAGATGACCAAAAAGGGTTTGCAGCCAGAAAGAGCCCGCAGCTCCAAGACCCATCTGGCAGAAGCGACAGCCACCAGAAACACCACTTTAAGAGTAAAATCTTTGATAGAAGTCTTCGGATGGGCTCGAAAGAAGGCCCTTATAGTAGTTTCAAACACCAGTGAAAGGCTCCACTAGGAAAATTATCAGACATACAGGAGGACAAAATCTGCTTAACCTCCCCTGAGGAAACAAGAAACATCAGGGTGGGCCACCAAGAATAGACCCTAAATACACCCTCAGTAACATGTCAAGATCACTACCTAAACCTCTGGTCCAAGCCCACCTGAAAGAAGAACATGGCACCTATATCCACATTCCTAGCCAAGAGGACCTGAGAAGAACCACCACCTCTCAAAACTGCTCCACACCCTCACACCTGCAAAAGAGGTTGAAGTCCTACAGGTCCTGAGCAGGATATTTAGTAACACACCAAGGTAGTCTCTTTTGGATGGCTTATGCTTCTCAAGGGACAACCCATAAGAGAGACGGGAACAGGGTCCTCCATTATCAAGGGCCCTTGACGAAGAAGGCACTTCTATGGGAGTCCCCACTAACAGCCCCATTAGGTCCATGTACCATGGTCTGCGCAGCTATAGTCTGAGCTCCAGAATCACCAAGCTGGAAAGAGTCCAAATCCTGTGGAGGAAGATGAGAACCCCCTTCTGGGCCACACTTGGGAGCAGCCCCCCCACTTGTGGGTCCCTTCAGCGACTGAAGAGGTTTGTTCACTTTGGCACTTTCCTATGTGGCCATCAGATCCAATATCTTCACACTGTGAGGCCGAATGCATGAGAGCTCAACTCCCATACCCCGGAATCTGTGTTCTGACTCAGGAAGTCAGCTTAAATGTCATCATCACCCACTATTGTGGGCTGCTGACAGAGTCAGTAGGTGTTTCTCTACCAAAATGCACAAGGTAGCCACTTCGAGTTCCACCTTAACCCATTGAGTCCCTCCTTGTTTGTTGACATATGCTACCACTGTGGCATTGTCCGAGAACGCAGAGACAGCTTTGCCCACCAGTAAGGATTGAAACTTCTCTAGTGCCAGCCCTCCAGTCGACTGATCAGCCAGGATGTCTCCCGATGGGACAAAACCCCCTAAGTCATCTGGCCTAGACAGTGACCCCCCCAGGCTTTCAGGCTGGCAATCGATGGTCAGAACCAGTCATCAGATGGCAGGTTTGAAGCCCCCCATGCCAACTATTTCCTGAGCTTCTGAGGGAGGGAGAGGGTCTGTTCACAGAGTTTGGAGCACAAAGGCCAGAGGAACAACAGTTGCCTCTGTAGTGGGTGCACATGTGCCCTGACCCATGGGAACCAAATCGTAGAGTTGACGCCATGGACACCAGGAGCTGAAGATAGGCCCAGGTAGCTTGAGCATCCTCTCCGTCATGAGGAAACCCTGAAGGAAGTGTTGAAATGTGCTCCCACATACTCCAATCTCTGAGAGGGATGGAGGCTGCTCGTAGTGTAATTGATTACCAGCCCCAGCCGTTTCAGCCAGTAAATCAAGAAAGCTTGTCCTCTTGATTTCCATAAGAAGGCTGACCAGACCAGCCAGTCATCCAAATAAGAGTGAACCCGGATCCCCTGCTTGCAAAGGAATGCTGCCACTGCCACCACCAACACCACTTCCGAGAAAGTGCAGGGAACTGAGGCTAAGCTGAACGGCAGAGCCTGGAACTGAAAATGATGGTCCAAATTCAGAAGTGTAGGCATTGCTGATGCAGTTTCCTGATAGGAATATGAAAGCAGGCCTCAGCTAGATCAAGGAAGATAAGGAACTCTCCCAGTCGAACAGATGTGATGCCAGATTGGATGGTTTCCATGCAAAAATGGGGATCCTGAGCCTAGCATTGATCACTTTCAGATCTAGGATAGGCTGAAAGGAAACACCCTTCTTGGCCACCACAAAGTAGATGGAATATCAACCCTGACCTTGCTCTATAAAAGACATGGATAAAATAGCCTGCAACTGCAGGAGGCACTGCAAGGTTTCTGTGATTGCTACTTACTTGAACGGGGAGCTGCAGCGAGACTCTACAAAAGGAGTCTCCTAGAGGCTCTGCAAATTCCAATGTGTACCCCTCATCTAGGACTTCTAGAACAATTTGATCTGATATGATCCAGGTCCATTTCGAGAGAAAGCACCAGAGCTTCCCTCTGCTGGATCTCACTATGAAGGCTTCCCATTTCTAGAAGCAGCCATCAAGGACTCTCAACTATTGGAAGTCCAAAAAGGGCTCACCTTTCCTGGCTGAGATCCATAAGCTATAATGAGAAAGACTTTCAAGATATGTTACCCAAGGACCCTTTTTTCAATCAAGAAGAAATGTGCAGTGGAATTGAAGAAGAATGGGAAAAGACGGTGCGATTTACTCAAAAGTTAGTGAGGGAAGAAATGCATGCCTCATCTCTTTTAGAGACATGTCGCCACAAAATCAGGGGCCAATAAAGGGGTTTCACCTGAACTGAATATTTCGCCAGTCTTTTTTGTGTCAGCTTTTTGGTCGACTGAGATCCATAAGTGAAATAGCTTGAACCCCAGCCTTAGGAAGTCCTCAGGAGCATCCAGGTTCAGTGAGAAGTTTGTCAAGAGGCTGATTGAGCACCTTTAGGCTGGTCTTCCAGCACACCCTGGGGGTCAGGACTTGCCCAGGTCCTTCACCAACTTTGAGACAGTCGCCAAGAAGTGGCCTGCATCTAAAAGGGAGCTTGCTGAGACCCAACTTGGAGGCCACATCTCTTAACGTGTTGTGAAGCCTCACTCGTTATTCCCATTTCCAGGTCATTTATGAAGATGTTAGTTAAAAAGCAGTGGGCCCAGCACAGATCCCTGGGATACTCCACTTTTCACCTTTCTCCATTGAAAAAACTGGCCATTTAGCCCTACCCTCTGTTTTCTATCTTTTATCTAGTTCCTGATCCACAACAGTACACTGCTTCCAATCCCATGGCTTTTTAATTTGGCCAAGAGTATCTCATGAGGGACCTTGTCAAAGGCTTTCTGAAAATCCAGGTACACTATATCAACCGGCTCACCTCTATCTACCTGTTTATTCATACTTTCAAAAAAATAACAGATTTTCCTTGTCTAAATCCATGTTGGCTATCTACATGTTCAGTAATTTTATTCTTTATCATGGTTTCTACCATTTTGCCCGGTACTGACATCAAGCTCACCAGTCTGTAGTTTCCCAGATCACCCCAGGAACCCTTTTTAAAAACTGGCATTACATTGGCCATTCTCCAATCGTCAGATACTACAGATGATTTTAATGATAGTAACTCTGCAATCTCATCTTTCAGTTCTTCCAACACCCTCAGATGTATACCATCCGGTCCTAGTGATTTACTACTCTTTAGTTTATCAAATAGTTGTAATACATCTTCCCGGTTTAATCGATATTTTTCTTTCAATTCTTCCATTACATCACCTTTAAATACCATTTCAGGCATTGGTAACTACCCTATATCTTCTTCAGTAAAGTCCGGAGCCAAGAATTCATCATCTCTCCGCTATGGCTTTGTCCTCTCTTAGCACCCCTTTTACCCCTCTATCATCCAATTGTCCAACTGACTGTCTCACAGGTTTTCTGCTATGAATGTACTTGAAAAAGTTTTTATTATGCACTTTTGCTTCCATGACAAGCTTTTTTTCAAATTCTCTTTTTGCCTACCTTATCAATGTCTTGCATTTAACTTGCCAGTGCTTATGTTGTTTCCCCATTTTCGTCATTTGGCTCCTTTTTCCATTTCCTGAAATATGCTTTTTTTGGCTACAACAGCCTTTATGACCTCGCCTTTAAACCATGTTATCCAAGTTTATACTCCTGTTATATGTAATACCGAACAGCCTGTTGTTCTGGTCTTTGTGTTCATCTGTAAACCGCGCTGATTATAAATAGTGCGGTATATAAAAAACTGAAAGAAATAAATAAAAATAAAAATGCTGGCAGTTTTTTGGCCTTCCTTCCACTTTTCTTAAAGCATGGAATACATTTGGGTTGGGCTTCCAAGATAGTATTTTTAAACAATGCCCATGCTTAATGTAAATCTTTAACTTTTGCAGCTGTTCCTCTTCGATTTTTCTTAACTTTTTTCCATCTTTTTATTATAGTCTCCCTTTTGAAAGTTAAAAGGTAGTACTGTGGATTTCCTTGCTATCATTCTTCCATTTATTAAATCAAATGCTATCATGCTATGATCACTATTGCCAAGTGGCTCCAACACCCTTCTCTCTTGCACCAGATCCTGTGTTCCACTAAGGACTAGGTCCAGAATGGCTTACCCTCTTGTCGGTTCATGAACCAGCTGCTCTGAGAAGCAGGCCTTTATTTCATCTAGAAACTTTATCTCCCTAGCATATCCTGCAGTGACATTGACCCAGTTGATATCAGGGTAATCAAAATAACCCATTACTGTGATGTAACTTTTGTTAGCTTCCCTGATTTTTCTTAGCATTTCATCATCCATCTGTTTATTCTGGCCAGATTGTTGGTAGTACACCCCCACTGCCATCGCCTTCCCCTTTTTACATGGGATTTTTATCCACAGAGATTCTACAGTGTATTTGTTTCCTGCAAAACTTTAATCCTGTGTGACTCAATGCCTCCCTAACAAACAGCACAACCCTTCCACAAATTTGACCTACCCTATCATTGCAATATAGTTTGTACCCAGGTATCATGGTGTCCATTGACTGGCAACTTAGAGACCTGGTAGAAAGAGGACAATCATATCTAATCTTTCAATTAGTATTATATATTTTAGCTCGCCCATCTTATTTTTTTAGACTTCTAGCATTTGCATACAGGCATTTTAGAGGTTGTATTTTATTCATATTAATCTGGTTATCAGTTGATAAGGGTAATTTGGAATCTTTCAGCTCTGTACTTAAGGGCATCTGGGTTACTTTTTATCTTTATTGGAACTTCTCTGTTGGGTTGTCCTAACTTTCCTCTTCTGTTAGTTTCCTTCAAGGATACATCCTTCCCAACCATGCGCTCTTGGACGACTGTCAGTTTTCTCCTATTATCTAGTTTAAAAACTGCTCTTTCCGATTTTTAAAGGTTAATGCCAGCAGCCAGGTACCATCCCAGTTAAGGTGGAGCCCATCTCTTGATAACTTGAAAGACTGGACAGTCAAATGGGAGATGAAATTTAATGTTGACCAGTGCAAAGGTTAGGCACCTAGGAAAGAACAACCCAAACTATGGTTACATGATGCAAGGTTCCACATTAGGAACCATCACCAAGGAAAAAGATTTAGGCGTCATTGTGAATAACTCGTTGAAAACCTCCACCCAATGTGCAGCGGCAGCCAAGAAAGCAAATAGAATGCTAGGAATCATAAGGAAAGGAATGGAGAATAAGATAAAGGATATTATAATGCCTCTGCATCGTTCCATGGTGTGACTGCACCTTGAATATTTTGTGCAATTCTGGTCACCGTATCTTAAAAAGGATATAGCAGAATTACAAAAGGTACAGAGAAGAGCCACCAAAATGGTAAGGGGATGGAAGAATACCTCTATGAAGAGAGGCTTAAAAGGTTAGGGCTTTTCAACCTGGACAAGAGACGGCTGAGGGAAGATAGAGGTCTATAAATTAATGAATAGAGTGGACCAGGTAAATGTAGATAGATTGTTTATGCCATCAAAAAGTAGAAAGACTAGGCGACATGCAATGAAGCTACACTGTAACCTGTTCAAGACTAATAAGAGAAAATATATTTTTTCACTCAACACATAATCAAACTCTGAAATTCGTTACCGGAGGATGTAGTAAAAGCTGTTAATGTAGCTGGGTTTAAAAAAGGTTTGGACAAGTTACTGGAGGAAAGGTCCATAAACCATTATTAAAAAGAGGACCCAGGTAATCCACTACTTGCCCCAATACAAACGTTATGGAACCAGTGTGTCTTTTTGGGAAACTTGTGACCTGGACTGGCCACTGTTGGAAACAGGATACTGGGCTTGCTCGGTCTGACCCAGTATGGCATTTCTTATGTTCTTTTGACCTCTGATAGTTGCGGCGGTTAGAGGTATAGAAGTGATGCAATTGAAACCTGGGCTTTTCATTGGTTCTTTGTCTCCATCAATCTGCTGGTAGGGGAACACAGCCCACTTGTCTGGACTAGTCTAGCAGGTCAATATGGAAACCCCGATTGATGTCTGATACCCTCCAGGATAAGGTCCACCTGAGACAGTGGTGCAAATGTAGGTTCCTCAGTTCTTAAGATCATCATAGTGCCCTGGATTGACACTGGGAGGTTCTCCTGGTGAAAAAAGGTTTATCATAGATGGATCCTCCCCTCCATAAGGGAAATTTCCCCTTCCTCCGCATACTTGCCTCCTGAAGCAAAGGGATCTTCTACAGAGATTGGCTGGAATCCTGAAAGGGATAAGGCTGGGCATCCAGAAGAGCACCCAAGCAAATGGAAGAGAGGAAGGCGCTTAGCCCCCTGAATGGCCTGGAGTCCCCTGTAGGGGAAGTCAGGGCTCCATACCTCTGTGAAGGAGGATGCTAAGCAGCTAAAAATAACTGAACACACCCTAAGAGCTTTTTCAGCAGCTGCTGCTCATTGCTAGCCAAGGGACCCACCAGAAACTACTGGCCTGAGTCTGAGGTCTCCTTAGACTTTTGTGAGGCACCCGTGAGGGCCACCTACGTGGCAGACAAAAGCAGGTCCCCAAATCGGCAATGGGGTCCTGATGATGCCAAATATTCTGGGACCTTACATCCCCATCACACTAGCGTCAAAAGGAGCCCACCATGGAGCTGATCCTACACATACAGCACACCAGAAGACACATGGCATGACACATCTGTGGGGGGGAGAGGGGAGGGAAATAAACTGTGAAACCTGCCCACCGAAAAACACATTGCAAGATGCAAAAAAAAAAAAAAAAAAAAAAAAAAAGAAGGAGGACTTGAAGCCATGGCAAAAAAAGGAATCCCGATTGGAAGTTCCTGTACCTTAAAGGCCGGCCAGGGAAATCTGATTTGGAGTTCCCCAAATGCATACACAGCACTGAGTCAGGAGGCCCTGCTGCCAGTTTGATCTCTTGAGAGACCAATTTAAGTCAAAGGGCAAAATTAAAGAGGAAAAAAAAAGTTAAGCAAAAAAAAACCCCTAGCAAGTAGATAAGAGAAAGCAGGCGGGAAGGAGGGCATGGATCCAACTTACCAGCCCCTTCAGGGGCATCATTAGCTCTTGTGATAAGGCTGAAGCCACTGAAAGCAAACTTCGAAAAAAACGCTGTTCCTTACAAAGCAGCTAACGTGCAGAAGATGCAGTTCCCTTGCAGAGCAGCTAGAGGGAGCAGGCATGAACCTACAGAGACTGAGCTAACACACCTGGGTACTGATTGTGCAGGAGCTAATCAACTCCACCTGAGGGGTAGCCCGGGAAACTCGAAAGTATAAGGCCTTTATAAGCAGAGGGCCAGCTCAGAAGGAAGGAGAGAGGAAGGAACCTCGGAAGGGAGCTCAGAGGAGAGCTCAGAAAGAGAGAGAGAAAGCAGCAGACCCAAAAGAGCCGGAGTGAGAGAGAGACCTGGGAGAGACAGACTGGAAAGAGATCTGCTTGGAAGAAATCCCAAAGGCAGAGAGCTCAGAAGGAGAAAGCCCAGCCGGGAGAGAGGCCTCTGCTCACCAGGAGGGTCTGAAACAGGATTAAAAGGTACTGGAAGAAAAAGTCCTGACAGGAGATTTACTTATACTAAGCAGCCAGGAAGCCTGGAATCTTTACAGGGTCTTCCCAAGCTACAGAGAGGACAGACAGTACCCAGGAGGCTTCCAGAGGAAGTCTGCAAAGGAGACCGTGGCTAGAGAGAGGTGCCTGAGTGGGCAAGTAACAGACGCCCTGACTTCACGAAGCCAAGGTACGGTGACTATTTTTTCTCAAAGAAAGGCCCAGCTCCTAGAACGTTTTTAAAACCAGATAATCAGCCTAAGAGAAAAGGAAGCGGGCAGGAGTCCTTTAAGCCATCACCTAGGGGCATAGGGACAAACCCTGCTATTTACCTGAAAGCCCTAGAACAGCCTAGCTGGAAGCTAGGGAGAAGAAGTACTGACTTTCAAACCACAGCAGCCAGGGAAAGCTCAAGTACAGAGGGAGGCACAAATGAAACAGAGCCCATGCAGCTGGAGCCTGTGGACTCAGTTACATTGTCCCAGGAAGAAGTAATGGACTGCTCGGTTTGTGTAGCAGGGAGTTTTGAGTCACTCCCCGAGCTGTAACTTATTTAGACAAGCGTCGATATTGTTTTTGTTCATGTTGAGCGAAAGAGAAAAAGCTCACTAATTTTACTTTGCTCCGAAGTTTGGAAAACCCTGTGTTTTGCAAGAAGCTGTGAAGTATGTAACAGTTCACTTGTTTAACTATGCTTTGGTAAAAACCCTGACAAAGAAGGAGAACCCTTTATTTTCTGTTACCTAGCGAACCTCAGTGCTTGAAAGGGGAAATAAAAGCCTTGTTTACCCTCCATTCTGGTCTACACAACTTATTCCTATAAGGAGGAGGACTACAAAGACCAGGGTGCACCTGGCCTCCAAAAGTCTCTTACCTCCACAAATAAATATGCTCAACCTGCCCTTGCCGCCACTGGCCACCAGGGGGGTTGATAACATAAATGGCATAGTTTTAAGGATTTCGGCTAAGGAATATAGAAGAAAAGGAAGAAACTCTACTGCCAAAGTTTGAAAGAAAACACAGAGTGAAAGAAAACACGGAGTGGAAGATCATGGTTTTGCTGGCAGCAGTTGCAGAGTGCTACAGGACGGAGCAACAACATCTTTACTTAGAAGCTTGACTCAACACCCGCACAAGGTAAAATGTAGATAAACCTAACCTGTGCTGGATGTGGGTGTGAGGTTCAAAAAAAAAAAAAAAAAAAGAAGGAAGGAAAAGGGGGAACTGATTTGTTATCAGACCACACTTGGGTTTCTCTCTCTCTAATTTTTTCTAGAAACCCCATTGCCATGGATCCAAAAGAGCTACTTCCGTGGATGGTCATGCAGTTTGATAAGCAGAGGGAACTGGCTTGTCAAACGCAGCAACAAGCGGTACAGGCAATGCAGGAGCAACAGAAACCCGTACTTCAGATGATGGAGGCTTGGTTAGCCCAATGGAAAACGACGTCGGAAGCTTTTAATCATCAAGGACAGAATCCTGGACTGGGTGGCAGTGCGGTAGGTCACTGGTCCTATGAGACCTTAACTTTAGGGAAATTAACCGCCACTGATGATATAGATGACTTCTTAGACTCGTTCAATAGAATAGCACATTCGGTAGGCTGGCCGAAAGAATAATGGGCCTTACGCTTGGCAGCTACGCTTACAGGGGAAGCGTTGTCAGCCTATAGAGCAATGCCCACGGTCCTAGCAAACAATTACACCGAGGTGACAAAGGCCATCCGGGACCGCCTTGGCCTGACTCCCCTAGTGTATAATCGTATGCTACGCGCCGCTCACCTTAAAAACGGCGAGACGCCAAAAGCTTTAGGTCATAGGCTGAGAAGCTTAGCATTAAAATGGCTAAGACCTGAAGAGAAAACTATTGACACTATAGTGGATGTAATAGTGTTAGAACAATTCATGTCTGCGATACCTAAAAACGTGCAGAGCTTCCTTATACTGCAGAACTGCCGTAATACTGAAGAAGCTATTATGCTAACAGAGAGGTATTTGGAGGCAGAATTGGCCACCCAACAAAATAATGAAGACCCAAAAATGGCAGCAGCCGCAATAAGGCAATCAGGAAGTCTCTCACGCTATAAAGCCCGAGGTATGACGAATGTTAGCCCTGTATCAGGAAATCACTCTAGGAGGAGATGTTTTCTGTGTGGAAAAATGGGTCACATACAGAGTGAATGTCAAGCACGTACTGCTTTAATAAGTAAGAATACAAAAGTATTACGTGAAGGGTTTGTGCTGGAGGTAACAGTACAAGGTGTTGCCGCCCAAGCTCTTCTCGACTCTGGCGCAGATCAGTCCATGATTTCTCGTAAGCCCTGGTCTATGATTGAGGAGTGGGCTGAATCTGCAGCAGACCGAGCAGAAGGGACGGTAAAAATAAAACGTATTCACGGTGCCTCAGCATACTATCCTGTGTACAACCTAGTTGTAAGAGGTTTAGGGATAGAGAGAGATGTTGATTGCAGTGGTACCCAAATTACCCCAAGATTTGGTGCTAGGCAGAGACTGGCCCCAATTTAGGAGGGGTCTGAGCAAGGGCCTATCACCCAGGGAAGTTTTCGTTTCCACACGCACTCAAACAAAAAAACTTCAGAACAGCCCTCTTGTTCCCGAGATGCAACTCCCCTCTCACAAAGACTTAATAACTGTCCCCGCTGAAAGAAACAGAAAATCAAAAGCTGAAAAGCACAAGGAGAGGAGGTGCCGCTCTTAAGGCAGGGCCGAGTTGGAAGTGGTAAGGGGTCTGCCCTGGGCTCCTTCTGAGTTAGTGGAAAAATTTCCCTCTTTCAAAAAGGAGCAAAGAGATGATCCCGCGCTGGAGTGCGCGTTTGAGTACGCCCGAGAGAAGAGGGGTACATTTCCAAGGTTTATCCTGGAGAAGGAGGTGCTATACAGGGAAAGTATGGACCTCTACTCTAGGAAGATCCGTAAGCAACTGGTAGTGCCGAACACTTTAAAATTCCTGGTCCTAAGGTTAGCTCACGACCACCCAGTAGGAGGTCATAAAGGGGTAGAGGGGACCCTTGACCAAATACTGGTCCGGTTCTATTGGCCAGGAGTTTTCAAGGAGACCTCGCGTTTTTGTGAGTCATGTGCCTCCTGCCAATGAGTAACCCCCGTACGAGCCCCTGAGGTACCCTTACTTCCGATGCCGGTGATATTGGAACCTGTCAAAAGACTAGCAATGGATATAGTAGGGCCTCTCATAAAAACACCCAGAGGATTTCAATACATACTGGTCATAGTGGACCAGGCCACACGATTTCCCTGGGCTGTTCCCTTAAGGAACGTATCAGCAAAATCCATTGCTACGGAAATAAACTGTTCTGCGAGGTAGGGTTCCCTCGAGAAGTGCTAACAGATAGAGGAAGCAACTTCATGTCCAAGTACTTAGCCCAGGTATGGGACGCCTTTGGCATCCGACATCTCAAAACAGCTGCCTATCATCCCCAATGTAACGGTTTGGTGGAAAGGATGAATCAAAGCATAAAGCAAATGCTACGGCGTGCTTTGGACGGAGAGATGACAGAGTGGGATACCATGCTCCCATTCGTACTGTATGCCTGCTGGGAACGAACGCAGGTTTCCTTAGGCACGTCACCCTACGAACTAATGTACGGACGTACACCCAGGGGAATTCTGGACGTCCTACGCTTACAATGGGTGGAACCAGATGAAAACGAACTAGGAATACCCCAATTTTTGAAAAACTTAAGAAGTCGTCTATGGCGGACCTCCCATTTCGCAGAAGAAAAATTGAAAGATAGTCAGCGAAAACAAAAAAAATATTACGATACGGATACAAAGCCTAGGCAATTAACTGCCGGTGAGAAGATGATAGTTTTAGTGTCCGGGCCCACCCCGAAATTCGAAGCCCAGTGGAGGGGACCCTATACAGTTGTCAAACCCCTGGGTCCAGCCTCATATATGATACAAGATGAAAAGGGACGTAAGCAGATATATCACATAAATGTCCTCCGACAATGGCGTGAAAGATTGGCCCTGATTTCGTCAGTAAGGGAAGTGTCCAGGTATATGGCATTTCAGCCCTATGAATATAAGGTCGAGCATAGAGCAGGAAAGCTGCATTACAATGTCGATGCAATGTCACGAATTACGTGCTGTGGAAAAGATGAAAAGCCAGCCCGTAACATTTTAAGAAGGGGGATGTGTGATAGGGCTGAAGCCACTGAAAGCAAAAACTTAGAAAAAACACTGTTCCTTACAAAGCAGCTAACGTGCAGAAGATGCAGTTCCCTTGCAGAGCAGCTAGAGGGAGCAGGCATGAACCTACAGAGGCTGAGCTAACACACCCAGGTACTGATTGTGCAGGAGCTAATCAGCTCCACCAGAGGGGTAGCCCAGGAAACTCGAAAGTAAAAGGCCTTTATAAGCAGAGGGCCAGCTCCGAAGGAAGGAGAGAGGAAGGAACCTCGGAAGGGAGCTCAAGAGGGAGCTCAGAAGGGAGCTCAGAGGAGAGCTCAGAAAGAGAGAGAGAAAGGAGCAGTCCCAAAAGAGCCGGAGTGAGAGAGAGACCTGGGAGAGACAGACTGGAAAGAGATCTGCTTGGAAGAAATCCCAAAGGCAGAGAGCTCAGAAGGAGAAAGCCCAGCCGGGAGAGAGGCCTCTGCTCACCAGGAGGGTCTGAAACAGGATTAAAAGGTACTGGAAGAAAAAGCCCTGACAGGAGAATAACTTATACTAAGAAGCCAGGAAGCCTGGAATCTTTACAGGGTCTTCCCAAGCTACAGAGAGGACAGACAGTACCCAGGAGGCTTCCAGAGGGAGTCTGCAAAGGAGACCGTGGCTAGAGAGAGGTGCCTGAGTGGGCAAGTAACAGACGCCCTGACTTCACGAAGCCAAGGTACGGTGACTATTTTTTCTCAAAGAAAGGCCCAGCTCCTAGAACGTTTTTAAAACCAGATAATCAGCCTAAGAGAAAAGGAAGTGGGCAGGAGTCCTTTAAGCCATCACGTAGGGGCATAGGGACAAACCCTGCTATTTACCTGAAAGCCCTAGAACAGCCTAGCTGGAAGCTAGGGAGAAGAAGTACTGACTTTCAAACCACAGCAGCCAGGGAAAGCTCAAGTACAGAGGGAGGCACAAATGAAACAGAGTCCATGCAGCTGGAGCCTGTGGACTCAGTTACATTGCCCCAGGAAGAAGTAATGGACTGCTCGGTTTGTGTAGCAGGGAGTTTTGAGTCACTCCCCGAGCTGTAACTTATTTAGACAAGCGCTGATATTGTTTTTGTTCATGTTGAGCGAAAGAGAAAAAGCTCACTAATTTTACTTTGCTCCGAAGTTTGGAAAACCCTGTGTTGTTTTGCAAGAAGCTGTGAAGTATGTAACAGTTCACTTGTTTAACTATACTTTGGTAAAAACCCTGACAAAGAAGGAGAACCCTTTATTTTCTGTTACCTAGCGAACCTCAGTGCTTGAAAGGGGAAATAAAAGCCTTGTTTACCCTCCATTCTGGTCTACACAACTTATTCCTATAAGGAGGAGGACTAAAGACCAGGGTGCACCTGGCCTCCAAAAGTCTCTTACCTCCACAAATAATAAATATGCTCAACCTGCCCTTGCCGCCACTGGCCACCAGGGGGGGTTGATGACACTCTTCCTACTCCTCTTTGGCCCACTGAGCACTAGTAACCCATAGAAAACAATGCTTGATTCCAGGCAGCTGTCAGTTCAAGGAATCACGGACACACCCTTGCTACGAGCACCATTAGGCCTTCAAGACTCAATCCTAAGGCCACTGCACCATAGTGTGGGCTAGGAGAGTCAGGCCTATCTGCAGTGCTACACCAGTGTGCACACCTTGCCACCTGCTGGAGGCAGACAATTACTGGCATCTCGCAGACCTGTGCACAAGGCTATTTGTAAGCCTGAGGCCACAAAGGCATTCTCAAGGACACAGTCCCCACCTTCCTTTCATGAGACTTCTTAAACACAGTTCCCTTTTGCCCTGGAATAGTCAAACCCTTGACTGCTTCCATGACAAGGGCAGCCAGCCAAGGGAGCCCAAAAACTGATCCAGCTCACCCTAACGCAAGTAGTACAACAGAGAGTAGACCTTAGGGCTTCTAAGGCCTAGCTCTGGTTTCTTTCACTGAAAGACCAGAAGCTGCTTCATAGGATTAGGTAAAGGAAAGAAACCAGAAGTATGCCCACTACCTTCCAAGATGAGCTCCAACTGTGATGCTAACACAGGGTCAGGCTCCATAATGTATAAAGCCACCATCATGTCTTGAATCAGCACAGAAAAGCTCTCTCTGTGAAAAAGGCTACTACAGTTGGAATTCTGCAAACGGACTTCAAAATTCTGTCCAAAGGTCTGAATTATGCAAAATTTTGCATGTTTTCTTTGCCAAAAACAAAGCATTTGTTTTTGAATGATATTTCATTTCAAAATTGTGTACTTTTTTGTGATTTTTTTTCTGTACTCTATTTTAATTATTGTGTGCAGAATTCCAGCAGGAGTAAAAGGTGGATCATCAATGGATCCTTGACCTCCATAAGAGGAGTTCCTTTTCCTCGTCAGACTCACCTTCTGGAGAAATAGAGTACTACTCTTCAACACTCCAGTCAACCTCTATAAAGGGATAATGCTGGGCTCCCAGAAGAACGCTCAGGTGAAGCAGCAAAGCAGGGGCACTTAACCTCCTTGCCAATTTTGGGAGAGCCACCCAAGGGCCCACAGCCCTCTGCAGGGGAGGCCTGAACTTTGGAGCCCTGCAAAGAAGGTAGGAAAGCAGCAAGAAATGAATGACAACACTAGTCTGTGAACTATTTCAGTAGCTGCTGCTCAAAACCAGCAGAGGGAGCCCTGGGGCTCTTCGAGATGCTGCTGGCCAGAGCATGAGGCCTCCTTGGTCCTTTGAACAGATGCCTAATGGGCCTCCAAGACGGTTGCTTGCCCTGCAGGGGCTCAGAAGCAGTGGAAGGTCCCAACAATGTCAAAACTTTGGGCTCTGGGCATCCCCATCGCACAGGGAGCAAAAAGAGCCTGCTGCAGAGCTGACCCAACAAGAATCAAAATGGACATTGGGCATCTTGCAAGGTTCCACACGGCAAATAAAAGGAATTGTGAAAAAAAGGCCACTGAAAATAATAGCACAAGCTGCAAATAAGGACAACATTGAAAAACAACCAAACAGTACAGACCATAGCGAAAGGGGAATCTCAATATCTGAAAAGTCAGTGGGGGAATCCCAAGCAGGGCTTCTCCAGACACCTACATAGGCTAGAAGTCCTGCTATTGGAAAAAAAAAAGACCCAACTTTTTTTTAAAAATTTGAAACAGTTTTATCCTGCAAGAAAGGATTCAGAAAAAAGTTCAGCAAGCAGATAGAGAGGACAGCAAGCGCGAAGGGGGTCTCTGGCCCATCTTACAATCCAAAGTGAAGTATCTTGGCATCACTCTGGACTCACAACTCTCCTTCAAAAACACAAATAAACAAAAAGCGTCCAAGCAAAGCAATCTACCACAACATTAGAACACTTCAACATCTCCGTCTTCTCTTCGAACCTCCGGACTTTCGCTCTGCACGCCAGGCCATAATTCTCCGACACCTCAACTCTATCTACCAAGGTCCATCCCACAGTCCACTCTCGTTCCCCTATGCACAGCTTTACACACAATTGCATGCATTCTACAGGGAACAAAGCATGACCACATCACGCCCATCTTTAAGCAGCTTCACTGGCTACCCCTAAACAGTACAATCAAATATATGGTTCTCCTTCTTATCCACAAAGCCATCTACTCCAACTCCACATCGCACCTATACATCTTAATCCAAACTTTCCAAACCAACAGAGCCAGAAGACAGTCAACAACGAATTCACTTACAATCCCCCACATAAAAACTAAAAGCACCCAACAAACATGTGCATGCTCCTTCGAGATATATGCACCTTCCATTTGGAACACACTCCCAGACTCAATCCAAACCACCACAGACCTCCACACACCTAAAAACCCAACTATTCACCGAACACTTTACCATTTCCACCTAACCCCCCATATCCTCATTGCTCCCTCCGTTCCCCCCCACTCTACATGTTTCAGACTGAACTCCCTATCCAATGTACATAACACGCAACCCATTTATGTTTGTCAATACGTTTAATCGATCCATGTAATCTCCTCTATAACCATTGTTCTATGTAACAAGCTTCCCGTGTATATAAAAGTTTACCGTTCCTTATATATAAAAGTTAATCGTTCCACGTAACCTCTTCCATAACCTTGGTTCTTTGCAAACCACTGATCAGGTGAAAAGCAATATATAAGCAATGCTAAATAAATAAATTAAATACCCCCCACAGGGGCCTCAAGGGGTTCTCCTATCTGCTCTCTAGCCTACCCAGCGCTAGGGGTAGCAACACTGGATATAGGGCAAGATGTCAACTATAGGAGACAGACATACCTGAGCACTGAGCAAAGTTCGGCCTACAAGTTTCAGCCACACAGGCCACTGGACCATGGTCTGAGCCAACTCTTGTCTGCACCAGTCCAAACACCAGAAGGCAGACGAAGGGTGACATTTTACTTAACAGTTAAAATGTCCTTTCCTTGAGTCCTGCTAGACCAGTCCAAACAAATGGGTTGTATTCCTCCACCAATCTGCTTGTAGAGCCAAAAGGACCAATGAAAAGCCCAGGTTTCAATGACATCACTCCTATGCCTCCATTCGCCTCAACCACCAGAGGTCTCCTCAGTATTCATCCCAAAGCATATGGAAGAAACATGGCAAACCTCACGCAACCTGAATTGTGGGCAACTATGTATAATCAACAGTAGAGAACTATGTACAGGAAAGCATAAACAGAAAGCTGTCAGGAGAAGATGAACCTGCAAAGCTAAGTATAAAAATCATAGTAAACCCAAAAAGGTACCACAGCAGAAGAACAGAGCAAATACATTTTCAGGGCGGGCCCTGGACTGGTCTAGCAGGACTCAAGGAAAGGACATTAACTAGTAAGTAAAATGTCACTTTCCATATCATCCTGCTAGACCAGTCCAGACAAGTGGGATGTATCAAAGCTACAATTCCACTGGCCGAGAAGAAAACATAGCAGCTCAAAAAACCCTTGAGCCAAGCCTGTGTCCACCCGCATGTGGACATCCAAGCTGTAATGCTTGACAGTGGAAAGTGATGCCCATGCTGCTGCCCGACAAATGTTTGCAAGGGCTACCGAGCACCGCTCTGCCCACAAGGATGCTTGGGTTCAGGTAGAATAGGCACGCAAACTCTCCAGAACTGGCTAGTTCCACAACAGATATGCTGTAGCCATGACCTCCTCAATTCAGTCCCCCAAAAGCAACATAGTCACTGCATTAGCCTTGCACAGACCAGTAAATAGCACAAAAAAGATGGCTAGAGACTTACAAAATAAATTTGTAACCTCCAAGTATCGGAGAAGCAGCCTCCAGACATCCACCAGGCGGAGATCCTTATCCTTCCCCTGACACTGCTCCTTCAAGAAGGAATAAGTCCAGAGAAGAGCGCACACACTTGCAGAAACACAAAACCACAAAGAAGAGCGAGCTGACAAGCAAGGCAAAAAAGCAGAAAACCTTTATTCACTGTACCCGACAAAGCTAGGTTTCGGCTCTGGCCTTCATCAGGAGTATGACAATCAAGGTACAGAATGAGGCTGGTGGACAACCTAGGTGTACTGCAGCTAATTTTTGTGTAGAATTATGCTGGAGGCAAACGCCAAAAGTTTCCAATTCTGCAAACAGAAAATCTGTCGGGTACGACGAATAAAGGTTTTCTGCTTTTTAACTCACTTTTCACCTTGCCTTTGTTTGTGCCTTTGAGAAGAAGGGCAGGCAGACCATCTAGTTCACGTGAAAGAGAGAAGGCACCTTAGGCAAGAAGGAATCGGGCCAAATGGAAATCACATCCTTTGAAAAGACAGATAAGGATCTCAGCATGACAGAGCCTGTGGCTTGGAAATCCACCTTAAGGAACAAATCGCAACCAAGACGACCATCTTGAGCGTCAAATCCTTTAAAGTAGAAGAGTGCAGCACCTTACGTGTGTGGTGCTTCAGCGTTTTCCTTGTGCCCTTACCTTGTTTGATATGGCTCCTAAGTGGCGTGGTAACGCCAAGCCTAGGCTGGCTAAAGGAGTTTCCTCCACGGCAGGACAGCAACAGATTGAGGTGCTACTCCCTTCAGGTCCTGGCACTGGAGTCAGCTGCTAAGGAGAGCTTGCTGCTGCGGAGCACTAGTGGGAATGCGTGCATAGCTGAGCAACGTTCATCTGATCCTCAACCGCGTTCCTCTGCCCTACTAGACCGCAGAGTCTTCGAAGCTGGATCCTGAGGCCATCGACCTGCTGACCTCCATGGGGAGGGGGGGGGGAGAGATGGAGCCTGCTTCATGCTCAACACCACACTTACCCCCTCTGGTTCAGGGAGAGGTACTTTCTGATGGTCCTGATGTGGCTCGCGGGTCAACGTCGGGCATTTTGCCAAAGCTGTTACAGTTGGAAGTTCCATCTTCAGCGTCTCAGTTACAAAAATTCTGGTGAGATTTCTTAGTATGCTATTTGGACTATGTTAGTCAAGCTAGAATCTGCAGTTTCGAAGTGTGAAGCGAATGTCTCTGCTTTGGTGCAGGTTGTGGCTCAAAACTCTTTACAACACCAAACATTTGAAAAGGAAACCCAGGAGAAATTAGGCAAACTTACTAAAGAAGTCAGTGACTCTAAGACTGTGATTCATCAACTTGTGAAAGATAAAGTATCTGTACATCAGAAATTGGAACAGTTTGAGAACAAAATTCAGGGGTCTAAACGAGGATTTTAAACTTTCCACATGTTTTGAATCTTTCTCCCTTGGATTCTTTTAAGAAGTATATGCTTGAGGTTCTCTCGATTCCGGAGTCTGTTTTTCCTCTGATAACAGCTTACTTTTTACCTGTCAAGAAATTTGTGCAGGATTTACCTAGTTCTCTTCCCGATAATTTATCTAATTTCATTGAAAGCTCTTCTGTTTCAGTTTTCACTCGGTCTACACTATTAGTTAGTTTTGTGTTTGAAACAGATCTTTCTAGAATTTTGTCACTATACTTCAAATATTTGGCTGTACCTTTTATGGAGGAGACTATAAGAATTATTCCTGATGTGAATCACGCCATGCAGGAGTGGAAGTGATTATTTCTTGCAATGCGACAAGAGACGCTTGCCTTAGGAGCTAGTTTTCATTTACATTACCCCTGTAAGTGTTTTGTTTTGTATGTTGGGGTAAAATATATTTTTTTTGCCCCTGGGCAGCTTCAGGCCTTTCTGGACCTTAAGAAGCCACTGGCCCTGGCAGGGATGGGGGGGGGGGGGGGGGAGGGAGAGGTTTGATGGTTAGCTGTAAGGAACGCATTGTATTATATAGTGCTAGAGTGTATGCCTATTGCCATATATGATTTGAGATGACGTTTCCTTTAAAATTTCCCCATTTAATTCATTATACTCTTTCCCCCTTATATTGTGGTCTAATTTGGGTAGGGTTGATATTCTTTTTGGGGTTGTTTCATTTTCTTATTTCGTTGATTACTATGCTCATGTTTCTGTCACAAGAGTATTCTTGTAATTTTGTTAAAAGTCTAATAAATTGTAAATTTAAAAAAAAAATCCTTTAAAAGTACTGCATTTCAACGGCTCAAGGGGTGCCCCACCAGGGCCCTGAGCACCAGACAGATCTCAGGAAGGGATCACAGACAGGGAGGGGAGGATGGAGATGACGAACCCCATAGAGAAAGCGTGAGATGTCCGGGAGTAAGGCTAGACCTCGGAAACAGGCCAAAACTGCCACTTGAACTTTCAGGGAGCTAAGGGAAAAGCCCTTCTCCAAGCCATCCTGTAGACAGAGCAACAGTGATGGTAGCTTGGCCTCCTCAGGAGCCAATTGCTGAGCACCACACCATCGCTGAAAGAGGCACCAGATCCATAAGTATGTTAGCTTGGTAGATCCCCGCCAGATTGCGAGCAAAGTAGAGACCACTGCTGGAGAGTAGCCCTTACTCGCTAGCTATCTCCTTCCAAGAGCCAAGCCGTAAGGGAGAAGGGAACCGGGTCCTCAAGGATGATTGGCCCTGCTGCAACTGGCCCCGAGACGGAGGCAACCGAAGAGAAGGTGCCTAAAGGAGCTGCTTCAGGTCTCCAAACCATGCTCTCCTCGGCCAATTCAATGCTACCAGAACAATCCTGCCCGGGTGGCAGTCCATATGCCGAATCACACACCCCACCAGGGGCCACAGAGGAAACGGTACAGCAGATACCGACTCAACCAAGGCTGGGTTAGGATGACAATACTGCCCTGGGACCCCATCTCCATGTCACCACTGAAGAAGCAGCAAACTTTGGCATTGGAGTGGATCGCCATCAGATCCATTTCAGGGCGACCCCAGCAGTGCAGAATCAACTGAAACGTCTCCTAACTCAACTCTCACACTCTCCAGGGTCCAGAGAGTGTTGGCTGAAAAAGTCCACTTCCACATCATCCACCCCAGCAATATGCTGAACCAACAAGGCTTGGAGGTTCTTCTCCACCCAGGCAAGCAGGAGCACCTTCTCCAGTGCTACCCCGGTACTCCTCATGCCGCCTTGCCAATTGACATAAGTCACTGCCATGGCACTGTCTGAAAAAACTCAAAATCGCTCAGCCCTCGCTCAGAGGTCGGAAACACAGAAGAGCCAAACTGATGGCCTTCGTCTCAAGGCGGTTGATGAACCACACTGTTTTCCTGCGGTGCCAACAGCCCTGGGCTATATGGTCTTGGCAATAGGCTCCCCACCCAAGAGACTGGCATCCGTCATCAGGAGAAATTGTCCTTAGATGACATCACTCCTATTCCTCCATTCGCCTCAGCCACCAGAGGTCTCCTCAGTATTCATCCCAAAGCATATGGGAGAAACATGGTAAACCTCACACAACCTGCCACAATCACAGGGAAGTGGAGCCTGCGCTCGAACTCCTGAGAACTCAGGGACTACCAAGTCAACAAGTACCGCTGTTGCAGTTGCATGTGAGCACGCACCCACAGCACCATCTTTATGGTGGCCACTATCAATCCGAGGAGCGGAAGATAATCCCAGCCTCTGGGAGCCTGCTGCGCACAGAACAGCACCAGGAAATCAAACAAACAGTCTTTTGACTTTCTCTTCTGGCAGGAAACGCTGCTCACTCGAGCGTCAAAGCGTGCTCCCAGAAACTCCAGGGACGTGAAAGGCCACAACTGGCTCTTTCAACGACTGAACATCCAGTTGAGGCTGTCTAAGCAGAACACCACTTGGGACGTCATCCGAGATGCTTCTGAAAGGGAACAGGACCGATGACCCAGCCATCCAGATAAGGATGGACACAGATCCCTTGGCACCACAGCGCTTCAGTCGCCACCACCATAACCTTGGAGAACATCTTCAGTGTGGTGGATAGCCTGAAATGGAGGGTGGCGAACTGATAGTAAGAGCCAAGCATTGCAACAATCGGAATAAGAAAATATGCCTCAACCAGATACAGAGAAGCCAAGAACTCTCCTTGGCGCAGTGCTTGAATCACCGACTGCAAGGTTTCCATCCAGAAGTGAAGGATGTGCAAATGCTCGTCGGCTCCCTTGAGGTCCAGAATAGGCCGGAAGTAACTGAAGGAACCAGGGAATGGGGCCCCAAACCTTCCTTGCGCAGCCTGGGAGGGACCTCCTCTGGAAGGGACAGAGTCCCTGGGCCCATGCGCTCCATGAAAGGACTGAAAACAAGAATCCTGAGACTCCCGGGAATCTGGTCAGCGTGCCCTTGGTGAATGGGCGGAAGCTGATGAGAAGGGGTACCAACCCTCTTCACAGGCCCCTTAGACCTGTGTTCCGGACGACGGTAAGATTTTGTCTTTACCAGGTCCTTCACCAGCTTCTCCAAATCATCTCAAACAGAAGCTTCCCCTGAAATGCCAGTTAGACAAACCGGACTTTGGAAAAGGTGTCCAACTGCCCAATCCAAGGTGTCCACTGCCAATCCAACTCCATGACACCATCATCAGGGCACCATCCCTGGCCGCCAAGCATACCATGTTATACATGGCATCAGAAAGGAAGGGCGTAGCAGACTCTAAAAGAGGGGTAAATATCATCCAGTGGAAGAGAATGAATCCACTGGAGCAGGACTTGAGACATCAGGCTGATACATACAGCCAGCTGCTAAATAACAGCTGCCCCAGTGAACTGGCTCTTTAGCAATAAATCCACCTTACGGTCCAGAGAATCATTTAAGGCCGATCCACCTTCCATAGGAATGGTGGTCCATCTGGTAACCGCCATAACCTGTGACACCTTGGGAATGTCAAACTATTCAATGCACTCCTCCTCCAGGAGGGCTGAGATCTTCTTACACACTCATAACCCTTTAAGCAGAGAATCGGGAGAGTCCCACTCCGACCGGATCATCTCCATGATCACATCTGGGAACCGGAGACAGTAGTGGATTTTCGCACCCCTTGAAGGAGGGGTGTACCTTTGGCTCCTGCTCCATGCTGGAAATATCCATCAAGTTCAAGATGGATGAGACCCTGGCAATCAATGTCGCCAGCTCCTCCTTCTGCAATAGGCGGATCACACCGGCCTCCTCACAATTTTCTGAAGGCAAGAGTACTTCTTCATCCACGTCAGAGCCCAGTACCGAGCCATCTGAATTCAAATCATAGTCAAAATCTCAGACAGCTCCCAGCTGTTCCCCATCTCCAGGGGGCACCCCACACTAGGAATGCTTAGCCAAAGGCAATTGAACAGGGCTTCCACTCTCCACCTGCCTCGCACGAGACAACACCCGGGGGATGCGCACCCAGAGGCCACAGGGTCTGAATTTCCACACCAGAAGGACCAGGCCTGCTGCAAAAAACAAAGAATTCCGGCGAGAATAATCTGGAGTTTGGAAGCTTTCGGAAATGACTCCCCAACACTAGGGGACACAGCCGCCACAGACCTCCTAGAGGACAATGAGCAGCTCACAGCATGGTCATCCTGGATATCCTTACCCAGCATGGCCAGCTGGATATCCTTATCCATAGTGCCATCCATCACCTCCTGTCCCGAGGACTAACTGCATCCCCCGACTGAAAGAGGGGAAGCAGGCCCTCCAGGGTCAATTCAAAAACTGCCATGCCAGAAGAGCAGAGTCCAGAACCTGGAGGTCAAACAACGTTTCCTGGAAGAAGACAGAGTTAAGGCAAGTACCACCACAGCACGCACTAAGACTGCGGCGGCCCAAAGTCACGCATTAACTGAGGGACACGTTAATTACACTTTTATGGCAGCATGTACTAATTGTACTTTTACTGCAATGCCTGTTACAGGCTCTAGGGTAGAGGTAAAATAGGAGAAAATGTTACTAATGTGTGTAGAAAATGGTGCGCCGACTATCATCAACAGTCTAGCCTGATTTGCATCCCACACAGACAGAATCGGGAGCCCCCAACAAGGACAATGACAAGGTCAAGCCTTGGTACTCAACCCCTGAGAGCCCCAGGCAGAGGCTCTATGCTGGGCTCAGCTCTACTCCCATGATACTGCTTCACTGGCTTTTGCAGCACTGCGTTTAAAGATGCTTGGCAGGCAGATCCCTCCAAGAGCCTTCTGCAATCTGCAGGAGAGAGCAGGGGTAAACAGAGGAAGAGGGAGGAGGCATCAAGGTTGTGTGAGGCTGCTGCACTCTTCCAGATCCTTCCAAATTTGTGGCTGCTCAACAGGCTCTTACCATAAGAGCATGGAGCCAAACTAATTTTCCCTCCTATGGCTACCGAAAAGACCACAGTCTAGTGGCGCCTCCCACGTTGCGCTCAAGTGAGAGAGTCATCTTCAAGGTTCACGAGCGTTTAATCAATCTTTTCCTCTCAATCCTCAGATTTTCTTCAGAGCGAGGAGAAAATCTATCAACTCTCTGCTGAAGACCAAGAAATATTGGTGGCTGAGGCAAATAGAGGCATGAGTGATGTCATTGAAAGCTGGGCTTTTCATTGATTCTTTGTCTCCACCAATCTTCTGATAGGGGAACACAACCCACTTGTCTTGACTGTTATAGCAGGATGATATGGAACACTAAGGTGAAATTAGTCTTACCTGCTAATTGTTGTTCCTTTAGGAACTCCAGGCTAGTCCTGAACCACTGGGGTCTTGCTCCTCCTCCAGCAGCTTTGGAGACTGAGAAAAACATCACTTCTTTTGATGTCACCGGTACAAGTAGCCCGGATCCGTCTCCTGACATCAGTAACCTATTGACAAAGCAAACTCACCAGAGCAACAATTAAGTAGCAATTTCAACCAACTATTCCCAATGGAATCGATAAGAAAAACTAAAAGGGGCGACACTATACAGAAAACTTTGCGCCCCCCTATACCTATGATCTCATGTGCTGAGATTCCCATTTCCTGACAGAAAAGAACAGAACGAACGGGTGTAGCTATACTCACCCCACAACCATCATTCCCGACGGAATACCCCCCCCCCCCCCCCCCCGAGAAGCTTACCTGTCATACATCCATTGCTTCAGGCGCTAGTTGACGTAAAAACTGGGAGGGATACAGGACTAGCCTGGAGTTCCTAAAGGAACAACAAGTAGCAGGTAAGACTAATTTCACCTTCCTTAGTGTCCCTCCAGGTTAGTCCTGAACCATTGGGGATGTAACAGAGCAGTGCACAGAATCAACGGGAGGGACCTGCCAAACCCGCCTGAAGCACTGACGACCCAAAGCAGGCATCTCACTGAGCTTGCAAATCCAGCCAGTAATGCCTGATAAAGGAATTCAAGGAAGACCAAGTAGCCGCCCCACAAATCTCCACCGCCGGAACCAAACTATGCTCCGCCCAAGACGTAGCCTGCGCTCGCAAACCTTCCAGAACCGGTCTACCTTTCAAAAGATATGCCGACGCAATCGCCTCCTTAAGCCACCTAGCAATGGAAGCCTTCGATGCAGCTTGACCTTTGGTAGGACCCCCAAACACAAACAGCCTATCCGAACGTCGGAAGGAAACGGTAGCTTTCAAATACCTCTTCAGAGCCCTCCTAATGTTCAACCTATGCAACTGTTGACCAGCAGCAGCCTCCCCGCCTATCGCAAACACCGGCAGAGACACCACCTGATTCACATGAAACGGAGAAACCACCTTAGGCAAAAAGGATGGCACCGTCCTCAACACCACTTTGGACTCACTAAAAACCAGAAAAGGCTCCCTACAGGACAACGCTTGCAGCTCCAAAATCTGCCTGGCGGAAGCAATCGCTACCAGAAACAACACCTTCAAGGTCAGATCCTTCAACGACGCCCTTGCCAACGGCTCAAACGGCGCTTGTACCAAAACGTCCAGAACCAAACGTAAATCCCACTTCGGAACTAGCTGCCTACACGGTGGGCGCAAAAGCACCACCGCTCTCAAAAACCGCTTGACATCCGGGTGACCCCCAAGCGCTTGACCACGGATCTTACCGCAGTAGCAAGACAACGCCGCCAACTGCACCTTCAGAGAAGCAGCCGCTAAACCTCTCTCATATCCAGCCTGCGGAACCGAAGTCTGTAAGGCTATAACATCGTGGTCCGCACACCAAGCCTCGAATAGTCGCCAAACCCAAACATATGCCAAAGAAGTTGATTTCCTCCAAGCCTTCAACAATGTGGACACCACTGCTGGTGAATAACCTCTCGCCGTCAACCTTGCCCTTTCAAGAGCCAAGCCGTAAGCGAGAACCGATCCACCTGAGGCATCAACAGAGGACCCTGAAACAAGAGGTCCTTCCGAACTGGCAGACTCCAAGGCTCGTCCCCCAGGAGTCTGACTAGATCGGCATACCACGGTCTCCTCAGCCAATCCTCCTCATCTGACTAGATCGGCCACCACTGGTCCTCTGTGAAGCTCGATGCGCTGTAGCACCCAGCCTATTAAGACCCATGGCGGGAACACATAGAGCAGCCGGTCCTTCGGCCACGGTTGAACCAAAGCATCCAGGCCCTCCGACATCCGCTCTCTCCTTCTGCTGAAGAATCGACTGGCCTTCGTGGTTTGAAAGGTTGCCATTAGATCCATGACCGGGGCGCCCCACCGCTGAACCAACATCTCGAACACCCGCGGGTGAAGGGCCCATTTCCCTGGATCTACCCTTACCCGACTGAGAAAGTCTGCTTCCACATTCTCCACTCCTGCTACATGCGCCGCTGACACCGCCGACAGATGCCTCTCGGCCCACACAAACAACTGGTCGGCTTCGGCTTCCAGCGCCTGACTGCTGGTGCCCCCTTGGCGGTTGATATAGGCCACCGCCATTGCATTGTTGGAGAATACTCTGATGGCCTTCCCGCGAAGGCACTCCCAAAACGCCTCCAGCCCCAGAAACACTGCTCGCAACTCCAACCGGTTGATGGACCACGTCTGCTCCTGAACGGACCACACCCCCTGTGCGAATCTTCCTTGGACGTGAGCTCCCCAACCTGAAAGACTGGCATCAGTCGTCAGGGGGATCCACTCGGGCACCTCTAACGGCATCCCTTTCTCCAACGACTCCGTCCGTAACCACCATAGCAGAGAGAGGCTAGTCCCCCGCGGACAGGGCAACCGCTGAGAAAGACTGTCATTCTGATGGGACCAGCGTCTTAGCAATGCTCTCTGTAGAGGTCTCATGTGCGCCCTTGCCCAGGGCACCACCTTGATCGTTGCTGCCATGGTACCTAATAGCTGCAGGTAGTGCCAGGCCGTCGGGCACCTGCTGCGGAGAAACTTGTGGATAAGACGCCTCAAACCTTGCGCCCGGCTCTGCGGTAGAAACACCTTTCCAACCCTCGTATCGAACCAAGCCCCTAGATACTCCAGGGTCTGAGAAGGCTCTAACCTCCTTTTGGCCCAATTGACCACCCAACCGAGGCTTTCCAAGAATGCCACCACTTCGCCCGTGGCCGCTGCGCTCTCTTCTTCTGACTTTGCCCGAATCAACCAATCGTCCAGATAAGGATGGACCAGGATTCCTCGCCTTCTCAACGCCGCGGCCACCACCACCATCACTTTGGTGAAGGCCCTCGGCGCAGTCGCCAAGCCAAACGGCAAAGCCTAAAACTGGAAGTGCCCCATCGGAACCGCGAACCTCAAAAACTTCTGATGCTCCTGCCGAATGGGAATGTGAAGATACGCTTCTGACAAATCGAGCGACGTAAGGAACTCGCCCTTGTGCAGCACTACTATCACGGACCGCAACATCTCCATGCGAAAATGAGACACCCTGAGACAGCGGTTTACTCGCTTGAGGTCTAAAATGGGCCGAAAAGCTCCTTCCTTCTTTGGCACCACGAAATAAATAAAGTAGCGACCGCAGCCGCATTGGTCTGGAGGCACTGGGACCACCACCTCGAGGGAAAGCAGACGGTTCAGGGTCTCCTCCACCACAGCGCACTTGGACTGCGCCCTGCACGGGGACAGCATGAAAGAGTCGGTCACTGGATGCCGAAGTTCCAAGGCATAACCTTCCCGGATAACTTCCAGCACCCACTGATCGGAAGTGATCTGGGTCCAGGCAGAATAAAACTTCCACAGGCGCCCCCCTATCAGCTCCTGCCCCGCCTGGACCTCCCTGGCTTCATTGCGACTTTCTGGCAGAGGAGGCCGAGGATCCAAACCCTCTGCTCGCACCTCTAAAGCCGTGAAACCCCTGGCTACGATAGGGAAAGCGACCCCTTTCAGCGTTTTCGTTCCCCTAGGTTTGGCCAGGCACAAACTCCCTTTGCTGCCCTTTAGCCGGCGGCCCCAAGTGACCTTGCTTCTGCTTATCCTCTGGGAGCCTGCCCCCTTTCGACTCCCCCAAATCCTTCACGAGCTTCTCTAGGTCTTCACCAAACAAAAGCTTTCCTCTAAACGGCAGCTTGCTAAGCCTAGATTTCGAAGAAGTATCCGCCGCCCAATTCCGTAACCACAGATATCTCCTGGCCGCTACCGCTGACACCATGCTATTGGACAAACCTTGAATGAGATCATAATGAATATCAGCCAGATAAGCTGCCCCGTCTCTATCCTGGCTGCTTCAGCTGTTGAATCTACTGTTTGTCCAGACTGTAGACCCTGAGCCCAACGCAGACAAGCCCTGGCTACCCAAGCTCCACAAATGGACGCCCGGAGGGACAGTGCATTAACATCGAAGACCTACTTCAACAAGGTGTCCAATTTCCTGTCCTGCGCATCCTTCAGCGCCGCACTGCCCTCTACCGGAATAGTAGTTTTCTTCGTAACTGCCGAAACCGTGGCATCCACCTTAGGAGACCTCAACAACTCCTGATCCTGCTCCGCTAAAGGATAGAGCCGAGACATAACCCTGGAGCCCTTCAGCCCCGCTTCAGGCATATCCCATTCCCCTTGTATCATTTCTTTAAACACTCTGTGCACAGGAAAAACTTTCTGTGACTTACAAAAAGCCTGCAACAAGGGATCTTCCAACTCCGTCTCCTCTGCCTGACCGCCTGTAGGCATATTAAGTGCCTTAAGCGTCTCAGCTATGAGCGCCGGTAACTCATCCCTTCGAAAAATTCTAACCACTCGGGCCTGGTCCTCCTGCTCGGGAATCTCTCCTTTCTCCAAGTCCTCCTCTAACTTTAAGTCCTGTCCTAGGTCCTCTAATTCCACACCCTTGGACGACACGGATTGCCCTGATGGCTCCTTCCCTGGCCAAAGCCTCTTTGCTGGAATTCCTAAGCCCCCTAAGCTTAGCGGGGTACCCGGGCACTTTTCTCCCAAACCCCCCTCTGCCGAACTAGGGTAGGGCTTACACTGCGCTCCTGCCAGTGCTTGCTGAAGGAGAGATACAAACTGCGGGGAGAAGATTGCTTCCAAGCCCCCTGGGACTTGCCCCGGCGACCCCCGGCTATCCTGAAGGGAAGACGGCCCTAGCACTGGCTCCAGGGAGTGCTCACCCAGCACCTTTGGCCCACCCCACTCTCTGCAAGGCCCTGCTCCATGGAAACTGCTTCTCTAAAACAGCTCCTGCAGACCCCTGTTTCTGAAACAGCCCCTCGCTTGGAACCACACAGCAAACAGAGAGAGTTTGATGGCATGCCGCCTGAACCGGAGAAATGGTAAAAAACTTCCACTCCTGTCTCCAAACACTTTGCAGACAAAACACTCAAAGAGATCTCCTTTATTCCTCTACCGTCCTTTATTTTCTTTTTTTTTTTTTTTTTTAAACACAGAGCCGGTACCGTTTTTACTGCCTGCACCTCATTCCCATGAAGCAAAAGGAAAATCGAGGCCTCCCTGACTGAAAAAAAACAGGCCGAGAAAAACCCTGCCATTTAACCGACCCGGCTTTCCCGTGTGCGTGCACGATTTTACGAGGCGCGGCCTACTGCGGGCTAGACACGCGGCCCGCGATCTCACCCTCAGCCAAGGAGAATCTCGACGACCCCGGCCCCCTTACCTTGTCAGAGGCACTGCTCTTTACGAACTCCAGCCCTCCTGCGCTCAGCCGAGATCGTGGCTTCGGCGCCCGGGGCTAAACACAGAACCTCTGCCTTCTGTCCAGCCTGCCAAGTCCCGCCGGCAACAAACCTCGGCTCCCGACTGGCAGGCTAGCTCCCGGCTGTCCCTCGATTCCTTCTGCCAGTTCCTCACCCAACTGGTGGGTTCGGGAACCGGATGGCAGACCACCTCCCCAGCAATTCGCTCTAAGCAGACTCACCAAAAACAGTAAGGTAGAGTGACAGGAGGGGGGGGGGGAGCAGAAAAACGATAGCTGAACCAAAGGCAGGAATAAGCAGCTCAGCACAGTGACTGACCTAACCTTCCTACCCTCAGCAGAACTCAACTTTCCAAACTCTCCTAACCTTAAACCTCACTGCTTAATTGCTCCTCTAAGTGAGCACTAACCCCGGGCTCACCAGCCCTCCAAGCTGCTTGGAGACTGAGAATACTGATGTCAGGAGGCGGATCCAGGCTACTTGTACCGGTGACATCAAAAGAAGTGACGTTTTCTCAGTCTCCAAAGCTGCTGGAGGAGGAGCAAGACCCCAATGGTTCAGGACTAGCCTGGAGGGACGCTAAGGAACTTCTCTTAATGCTGCCCCAGAAGATATACCTAGTGATGATATAAACTTTACACACAATATATTTTTATATACTTAAAGTAACAAAATTAAATTTAACAAAAGATTATTAATGGAAAATAAAAAAGGAAATTAAATGAAATTAAAAGCAAATATTTCCCCCAAGCAAACTCCGACCTAGAGCATACTTAAGGCTTCTGAGTTCTCAGTTATAACTCATATTCCAAAATTATTTATTTATTTAGCAACTTTTCTATACCGGAACATGGAACAAATAGAACAAAAATGTTACAAAGAATGTAAGAACTAGTAAATAATATTAAACAAAATGAAACTATTTACATAGAGCAGAGTGGGATTGGATGTGAACATGGTCAAATTGTGGTGGGCGGACAGTTAAGAGTCTGGTCCAAAGTGCTTCAGGAGGAGGGGGGGTTTATAGGCTATTTATAAACAAACATGCCCCAAAATTGTCCTATCTTGTTACATTCCAAAGATATCATTCAGCTCCTGCCATAGCGACTAGACGGCTTGAGAAAGAGGCCAGGGTCTCTCCCTCTCTGCAGCTGCACTGAACTTTAAAAGGCAGCTGCTGAAACAGCTGCATCAAACTGGATGATGTAGTTTCCCTCCTCCCTACAAACTGAAGAGTCAGTTGCCACGCTTCTGAGCAGAAGGAAGGCATGGCCAGTGTCGTACCTAGCCCTGTGCGAGCAGTGCAGCCGCACAGAGCACAAAGGATTAGGGATGCATTTTGGGCTGCCAACCTCAACTTCCTCCTATGCTGCCTGCTGTTGCCTGCCACTGCAGCTTTTTGTTTTTTCAGTGGCACCAGGAGCAGACCTGACCTCAAATTTAAAAAAAAAAAAAAAGCAGCATGCGAGTTTTTCTGATCCCTCATTTGTACGCAGGTCTGCTCCTTCCCTCCCTTCTCTGATATAGGCCAAGTCAGAGAAGGGAGGGACCAGGCCAGCCATTCAAGCGCAGAGTTGCAAAGACCCATCTTTAAATGGTTGGTCTAGTCCCTCCCTCCTCTGACGCAAACCTACATCAGAGCAGGGAGGGATCAGATGTCCGTACAAGCACAGAAGAAAGACCAGCGTATTTTTTGTTGTTATTTTTAAATTTGAAGTCAGGTCGGCACCGCTGTGAAAAACAAAAGTGGCAGCAGCAGGGCAGGGGCAGGCAGCCGGCTGGATGGAGGTATGGGTGAGATGAGTGGGGGGGGGGGGGGGTATGCCAGATGTGCAAGTCGCACAGGGCACAATTATGGCTTGGTTCAGCCCTAGTACAGCTTGGTTTGCAGCTTGTCATTCTGTGAGGGCTTGTGTGCATCAGTGATGCTGAGGGCTAAGCTATCGGTAGTTTAACTTATCTTGCCACGAAAACCCAATGGATAGTCACAACAAAACAAATTACACTACAATGCTGGAAGATGAGACCCCCTGGTCAGAAGGTACTCAACTGGTTACTGGGGAGCAGCTGAAGACTTTTAAGAGTAAAGCCAGCATTTATGATGTGCTATGGCCCCACATCACATTGTCCTTCTCTTCCTCATACTCCCCAACTGCCTCCCCTCCTACCAGCACCCTCACTCCTCTCCCCCCTACTCTCCCTCACTTCTCCCTCCATTCTATCTTCTAACCTAGCATCTGCCCTTGAGCTATATCTCAACCTCCCCCTCATTCAACCAGCCCCTCTCTCTTTAAGGCAACCCCACCCTCGCTTCCACCATACTGCCTCCGCTTTACCCTGCTCCCTACTACTCCTCCTCCTTCTCTCATCAGGTAATATCAACCCCAACCCTAGCCCCCCTCGATTTCTAAGAAGAGCTCCTCACGCACCTTATCTAATCTCATCCATATCCCTCTCCTTTCCCCTTCTGCCCTCCCTCACTCATGCCCCAGTCTCTCAACCAGAGATATCGACCCCAACCCCAACCCTATCCCCTTTAGAGTTCTGTCTCACTCTAAAAATAAATCCTCACATAGCCTGATATCATCAATATCCCCCTTCACTCCCCTTTCACTTCCCCTCCCTCATGTCCCTCTTGGAGGGCACACTCATCCAGAGACACCCACCCATACCCTGGTCCC